>JAJOZX010002199.1:635000-710987 GCA_023014485.1 Bathynomus jamesi
GTGACAATCCTATTAGTTGGTGGAAAAATACGCAGAATATCTATCCATACTTGAGTAAACTTGCAAGGAAACATTTAGCCTGTCCTCCAACAAACGTACCAAGCGAGAGATTATTTAGCAGTGCTGGATTAATATATGATGAAAAGAGAAACAGACTGGCAGCAGAAAAGGCAGAAAAATTAATGTTCCTTAAGCATAACCTTCCTATAATTAAGTTTGAACATTAAACGATGAACATCTTTGTTTACTTTATTTTAATTACTCATTTATAAATATGCCTAATAAAACTTTAAACTTAATATAAATAGTTATCAAGCTAATTAAAGATCTCTTTCTATAAGGGTGGAGGTTGGGGAAAGAGGTCGGTGGGGTGCATTTGAGTTGGGTTCACGTCGCGCATCCTGGTAACACAATTATGGTTTCTAATTGTGGCTGAAACTCAACAAAATATAACGAATTTATTTGCAGACGAATTCACTAATTGATTTCTATATTAGTTAGATGCTTGATATTATTTTATATGTTCAGAGAAAAGTACAGCAATTATTGTACAATTAATCAATTATACTACATTATAGCTACAGCTCTCTCTATATAATAACTTATTATATACGTTAAACACAACAAATCTCGAATATATCCTAAAAAATAACGAAAATGTAGACATCCGCATCCGCATCCGCATCCGCGGATGTCGAAATCAAACATCCGCATTCACATCCGCATCCGCGGATGTGAAAAAAATGACATCCGCTACATCACTAATATATATATATATAATTAGGGTGATTCAAATACGGGGGTAAAAATTTATTTTTTATATTTTAATGTGTTCAACCCTTTAAATGGTTCATTTCAGCATAAAAACAACTATCCTAAAATATTTTAGCAAATTTTTAATTTTTAGGGGTTGCTACCAGCAATTAAAAATTGACAGAACGACTCAAATTGTCAAATTTTTCCACACCACCCAGGGGGTACAGTACAAGGCGCATTGCTTTTTTTTAATGTGGAAAGCTCCCCCGTAGGTCCTACCATAACCACAAGCTTGCATAATTAAACTAGCATGATATTTGAGACATTAGCTGTCCTTACTTCATCAATGTTTCTTTCTTTCTATCAGGGTAAACAGCCCTGTAGTTTTTCACTACTTGTAGCAAGAATTGTTTTTGATCTTCGTCTTGTGTTAGTATTTTATTATATTCATCCATTAATTTTACTCCTCTTTCCGCTATATCATTCACGACTTTCCACTGTTTGATAGATTTCTTAGCGGAGTTATACTCTTCATCATTATGCCATTCTTTAGCATCTTTGAGTTAAAATTTTGAACTAAATTCTGTTATTGTAAAGAATCTTTGAGTATTTGATGTGACAAAATCTTCTAATTTCTTCGTTGGAATAAGTGCAGGATCTAGAAAAGCCCGTTTTGCAGGAAGAGTTTCTGTTGTATTTTGCAAGGCCTTTACAATTTTGTTTTTCGTTTCAGTAGGCACTTCATCATCATAAAAGGCCAAGGCTACCAGTTCTTCTGATAGGTACCAGAGGTGACCTAACAGTTTTTTAATAACAACAAATGCAATTGTGTCATTTATTTGTTTGTAGACTACAAGATTCTGTAATAATTCCAGAGCAAGACGAGGAGCGCAAGATGGCACAGGAGCTGTAAACCATGCCTTTACATATAACCGAGTAGCAAAAAGACAGATTTGTCTTTTAGTCATTTTTTGTCTTTTACTGAAATTTTGAACTGAGATTTGAACATAAAAATTTTTAATGAATATGTAATTTTGGCCATCCACCTAGCCCGATGAAGCCCCGCTGGATGTTTAAATTTGATTCCACCTTTTGGTTCACCTCCCAAAAAAATAATTGTTAACTGCAATAGTTCTAGGTAATCGTCTCTTGGTTGGAATGTATCTAGTTGATTTGTTGCAAATATAATTATGTCATCTTTGATGTCATGAATATTTTCATAGATATCTGGATCTGATAATGCTGTCTCGAAGTCCTCCTTATTAATGCTTGACCATTTTTCTCTGAACTTCTTAAAAAGGACTATATCTGGGCCAGAAGATGGTGATAAAGACTTTGAAACAACAGCTTCCAGCATAATTTCAAATATATGGTGTCGACATGCCAGCCACAATAAATCGTTGTCGAATTTTTGTTCTAGAAGAATAGCTGCACCATTTCTAGGACCAGTATTGGCTGCCGTTGTATTGAAAAACATGCATTTTATTTGTTCGCAGATGTCCCATTCAAGCGATGTCTGATTGTTTGCATTAAAAAGAGACGCATTTCTGTCACTCAATTTTGCAACATCAAGACTTCCTAATAATTTATCATCAAACAATTTTCTACCTTTGCCAACCTTACTTTTCGATGTTGTAGGTTGTGCAGCACAGAAACCAGATTCATCACTTTTACTCTCCTCTGATTCTGATGATGTACTGGTGAGTATGACAGCCTCTTCACTCTTCTTTCTTTTGATCTCTTCTTCTGCTTTCCTCTTTTCATAACGTTGTTGCTTTTCTGCTGCTCTTTGCTCTTTTTTAGCAACAGCCTTATCAATGGTACCCATTTTTCCATGACGTTCTTTCTCACGTTGCATTTTCAAGAATTTCTTATCTTCTATTTTTATAAGCTGCATAGCATTCTCATCAGCAATGTCAAATAAGTTTTCCAGTTTATCTTTCCATTTTTCTTCTTTATTATTTAAATTTTGTGATCTTTTCAATTTGTTTGCTTTGTTTTTCTTAAGCAGCTGTCATTCCTTCAGTATTCCTTGAATTTTATCTACTACATGTATTCTTTGTTTTGCTGGTATTCCTGCTTTTTTCCAAACTGCTAGCACATCATCTGCAGTAGAGCAGCATGATTCTCTAATGTCTTGCTTTTTAATATTTCTGTAGTGCATGAAGAGGGCCATCATTTCCTTCTCTGATGGTAATACGGATGTTTTTAGTACTGCAAAGGGCTGCCCAATTAGCCATACTTCAGTTTCTTTTCTTGTAGAACTTCTCCCAAATGAGCAACTGGGTGATGGTGAGTTAGGCCTAGCTTCCATAATCGATTAATTGGTATCAAAATTACGAGTTCCAAGCAACAATTAAAAGCAAGCCAGTATATAAACCATTAATTAAAAATTCTGAAATATAAACAATTAAACATAAAATCATAAGTTGTAAAAACAAACAAATTGAAAAAGAGGGAAACTTTGACGCCTGCTAGCACATAGTAAATTTTATTTAAAATTCACCAAATTTGGCATACACTACTTTTTTGTCATAGGGAACAAAAATACAGGTTGAACAATTAAAAAAAAAACTTTGATTTTTTTGAATCACCCTAATATATATATATATATATACATATATATATATATATATATATATATATATATATATATATATAACTGTAAAAAATGAACAATGAATAATCCATATTCATTTTTACATAAGAAACCAAAATCGCCTAAGCGAGTTTTGGATAGAATTTCGATTTGTACTTCTTTATTCATTACTGTATTTCTCTACTTCATCTTTTCTAATAATGACTTATACACTATGACGTCATAAAATAACTTAATTCTCTTTACGTTTCCCATACCTTGTACAATAAATCACGTGCTTAGTATATGGACATCTTCCGTATGCAATGTATGGTAAATTCTTTAATAATAATGTTGTGGTGTTATGTAGTATAAACATTATTATTCAACCATATTCATCCATACGTCATATTTTCCCGTCATTAATTTCCCTTGATCATTATCCTATATAAATTTTATTAAATATTCATTTTTACTCGTGTCAATCTATGAAACGCAAAACTTTAGGCATTCGTTCGAAAACGCAAAAATACGTTCTCGTATTATTTTTTTCATTTATTATTTTTTATTATATCACCTCCCGCACCTGAAAAGGAAAATGCTTATTGTTATCAAATTCCGCGAACTATAGCATAAGTGAGCGCTTCTAAGATGGAAACCTCCTGTCCCTCTGATTTGAAATTTATAACATATTATAACTATTATTTCGTATATAAATTATCTCGTATGTGCTCATGTACTTGTGTTGTACTAATAACCATATATAACAACATGTAGTATAACCATATATAAGTATATAAAAACACTGTAAGAATGGTAAACGACGTAATGTACTTCAATGAAACTGTAATTAAATGTAATGATTTAATTTATAATGTAAGAATGTACTTTAATAGAACTGTAATGGACAATCATAAGCGAATGTGAAGTAATCCATAATTGTAATCGTAATTGTAATGAACCAAAATTAATACGTACTCAGTCGTGTACTTAATTTGTACTTATGTACTATTACGAAATGATATCGCCTTCAGAAATGAAGATTCGGCAAAAATATACGATTAGTTTTTATTTTTATTTTTTTTAAATTTTTATTTGGAATCTTTCAAACATCTGATCATGTGTTTAAAAGGGGGAACTTAACCTTCAACTGTCTTCCCCCAAACATTTAGGTTTATATTATACATGTATTTGTAAAATTACGGCACTTCATTAAGTCACTTCATTATAGCACTTCATTACGAGCCTCCCTTGTTAGCAGCCTCGCTGCGAGGAGGGGGCACAGGCCCCTTGCTTCCTTAACTTAATTTTTTTAGATTCCGGCCTGGGGGGCCATGGTCGAAAGAGGTCGAACCTCTACCCTTGTAAATTCAGAGCACTAACTGTAAATTTTTAAGAAGTAAATTAGAGTAAGAGAAACTTTTTATTTTTCCCCTTGAGTTGGGCTATCTTCAGAAGAACTTAGTCAGTTAAGTCGATAAGTTATAAAAGAAAAATCGATAAGTTTATTACCAAGAGAAAGTATCAGAGTATTATAGCAAGAGAAGAATTAATAATCGTCAACCCATAAAGCGAGAGAAAGAAACAACCCAAGCACCATAGAAGATAATGGCATAACAGTCTGGCGAGTCTGTAGCCAAGAGTTTAACAAGAGGCGACCGAAAAGAATTAGAATGTTATAGAAGAAATATCCGTTGCTGCCTCATAACTAGAACCCCCGTCGATCCGAACCACCCCATGGCCATAGACGGATGGGTTAACAGTCTGGCGACCCTGCCCCAGGATAAGAAAAAGATTTTAAGAAGAAGAATATTTTAAGAAGAAGAATATTTTAAGAAGAAGAATATTTTAAGAAGAAGAATATTTTAAGAAGAAGAATATTTTAAGAAGAAGAATATTTTAAGAAGAAGAATATTTTAAGAATATTTTAAGAAGAGATATTTTAAGAAGAGGATTTTAAGAAGAGGCCACTCTTTGGCGAAAATAGAAATTACCCTGCATCAGGACCCACCATTTGACCGGTGTGTCACGATTTCTAGTTCGTAACATCCACCCTTGAACCAGTGTGTCACGACTCCAAGTTCTCCACGCCTAGTTTTCATCCAAGAAGAAGTAGCCAGCAAGACGTCTTCAGGACACGTCTCTGAGGATTTCGCTCGTAGAAAATTTTGTTAAGTACAGAGTTGTTTTTTTAAGTAATTTATAAACACTTGAAAAGTCAGTATTGTTAACAATTAATAATGAGTATCAAGTTATAATTTACAAGAAACACAGTGAACATTTCAGACACCAATGATACTTTTTTTAGTGAAACAGTAATTGTCACAGAGTTAATTGTCACAGAATTAATTGTCACAGAGTTAATTGCCACAGAGTTCATTGCCACAGAGTTAATTGCCACAGAGTTAATTGCCACAGTTATTTTCACTATTATATTCAGTATAGAATAATTTTATTTTATGTACCTTCCCGTACATTAGAATGAAATATTGATACATTTTTTTTTTTTTTGTTTACAATTTTTTCAAATTATTGAATTGAATTGACTTGCAAATTAAGAAAGAGAGAGTTTACAGAGAGTTTATAGAGATTTAAAGAGATACTTGATTGCATTTCAAGTAAGTCGTTTTGCACAACCAAACCCCAGAGGTTAATAGTCTCCACTTGATTGAGATCAAGTGCAGTCATTTTCCAGTTTCAGTTAATCTACACTTGATAGCAGTTCAAGTGCAAGTCAGTTTTAGTCAGTTTAGTTTCAAGATACTACTGGATAGAGTTCAAGTTAGTTTCAAGAATACTTGATAGAGTTCAAGTTAGTTCCAGAATACTTGATAAGAGTTCAAGTTAGTTTCAGAATACTTGATAAGAGTTCAAGTTAGTTTCAGAATACTTGATAAGAGTTCAAGTTAGTTTCAAGAATACTTGATAGAGTTCAAGTCAGACAGTTTTATTTGAAGTCAGAGTTTTATTTGAAGTCAGAGTTTTAATTGAAGTCAGAGTTTTATTTGAAGTCAGAGTTTTATTCCAAGTCAGAGTTTTATTCCAAGTCAGTTTTCGAGTCCCAAGTCGAGTTTTCGAGTCCCAAGTCGAATTTTCGAGTCCCAAGTCGAGTTTTCGAATCCCAAGTCGAGTTTTCAAGTCCCAAGTTAGTTTTCAAGTCCCAAGTCATTTCAATGCAGTCAATTGAATTCAACTTTTTCTTTGTAATTTAAGAGAATTTGATTTAAGAAAATGTAATTTAAGAATTTAATTCAACCTTTTTTTTTGTTGTAAAAGAGAATTTAATTCAACCAGAATTGACCGGTTTGCGTCTTTAGTTTAACCTTTTTTCTTGTTTGTAAGAAGGAAATTGACCGATTTGTCTTTTCTTTTCATGCATTGTTGCGTGTATAAATATATAGTTATGTAATTTATTATTTGTAACAAAACCGTTTTTACAAAGGTTGTAACGATTTTGGTAATTATTGTAATGTATATGAGGAACATGCCGTCCCTCCGTTTGTTGAACTCTTTTAATTTTTGTTCTAAGTAGTGTGACAAGCAATCTTTTTTTAAAGAGCAAAGTGCTCACGAAAGATGTAATTGTCAATTTCAGACTTATACCCCCCGCTTAGTCACTCAATTCCCCCGAATGTAGTACTCCAAACTTTGTCTTTTTATTTTATTTTATTTTAACACCCCCAACCCCAGTTGAACTGTGTCAACCGGAGAAATGGTTCAACCATGGTTAATTCCTCTTTAGTACTATGGAACATAACCTCCATTTATGTTAAGTTGTGTTTTTTTTATTTTTAAGAATATTACAGTATATGTTTAGTTCATTATAGTTTATAATTGATTTCTATTTTCAATTTTTATATTTTTTACATTTTTTTATTCGATGAATACTGAGTAATTGTGTTGGTCGAATTTAATTAATTGTGTGTCAAAATATCAAATAATTCAAATTCTATCAACATTCAACGAAAGAGTATGATTTTTCTACTTAACATGCAAAAATTATTAAACCTTTTTAATATTTTTTTTTATTATATAAAAATAATTTTTAATGTAAAATTTACCTGAAATTATTAAAAGAAAAGATTGTTCGAAATGCTTTCCTTCCATTTCAATAACTTTTTTATTCTTGGCCGAAACTCATCTAAAGTTCGATTTACTTTTATTTTTAAGAGTATTATAAAATTATGTTTAGCTCATTAAAATGCATAATTGATTTATATTTTTAATTTGTATTCTTAATTTTTTTTAAATTCAATTATCGTACCGATACTTCTGGTCAATGTTAATGGTTATATAGTTCATATATAGCTAGGAATGTTACTAGTCGAATTTAATTCCATCTTCAAAATTTAATTTTTAATACCGTAGATTTACTTTCATTAATTGTAAGGTCCTCTAAGTTCGTTTTTTTTAATTACCTTTTACGTGTAACTGATTAATTATGTAAAATCTATAATCCTAATTGAATTTTATTACTTTTGACACATATTCGAATTCATTTACGTTCCGTCCCTCCAGTCACTTTTGCATTAAAACTCGTATGCAAACATCATTATAATACATCATAATTATTGCTTACTATATATAAATTCTCGCTCATGCATTTATTAAGTTATTTTATCTGTTCCTTAAAGTATATATATATATATATATATATATCCTAATCCACCAATGACCCCTAATGATCTAGTTCTTCACGGGATGAACAAATTGCTCTCATATTCTACATACTATTGTACCGACTCACTCATCTACAGATGCTTCTTACCAATATTTATAGATACATCTGCACACTGACGTATAATTTCAACTATTCAACTATAAATCCCCTTTCTCCTTTTGAACGTATCACCAACCACTACAATCTGTACCCAATAAACATAAATACATTTGACCACAGGTCTATACATCATCCACTACGTAATTCGATTTGTACCTACAACAGTCAATAAAAATGCATGTATGCACACTACATATACTATATATACAAACCTTATGCTAAAATTATTGGATATCACAATAAACTATTTCATTACGTGTAAGTGCTAACTATGCTATTTAGTCTTAATCATTTTTGCTTTCTAATATATCTTGCTTGTGCATTTATTCAGTTAATTTAACAATCCTCTCAGCTAATTTGTCCCTCGAAATTGTAAGATACACACTTTGTACCTAGTACACAAAAATACACACTAGACCATAGGTCTATACATCATCCATCACGTAATTCTATTTTTACCTGCAATAGTCAATAAAATTAGTTTATCAATTGTACTATCATGGAAGCCTTGAAAAATCCATGAACTTTAAAATTTACGTTTTTCCCATTTATCTACTACTCATTATGTATGTAATTTTCCCCCCAGAAAAATAAAATTTTGCTAAAAATTTAACAATATCATTCTTTGTCTAACTTAATTGTTTGTCCAAATTAATGTATTAATCCTTTTATTCTGTTTGTCTAAATTAAAGTATTAATCTTTGAATTTTTTTATATTTTATAATAACTTATAACTCTCTAAGCATAATAACTAACTTGTTCTGTATAAAACTTGTAATGTAAAAAAGAATTCGTCATCATCTAATTTGAATTCGTTAGATGTTATTTTCTCAATTGTATTGTATTAATTGTATTATATTGTTGTATTAATTAATGCCATTTTAGAGGGGGAACACTGTAAAAAATGAACAATGAATAATCCATATTCATTTTTACATAAGAAACCAAAATCGCCTAAGCGAGTTTTGGATAGAATTTCGATTTGTACTTCTTTATTCATTACTGTATTTCTCTAATTCATCTTTTCTAATAATGACTTATACACTATGACGTCATAAAATAACTTAATTCTCTTTACGTTTCCCATACCTTGTACAATAAATCACGTGCTTAGTATATGGACATCTTCCGTATGCAATGTATGGTAAATTCTTTAATAATAATGTTGTGGTGTTATGTAGTATAAACATTATTATTCAACCATATTCATCCATACGTCACATTTTCCCGTCATTAATTTCCCTTGATCATTATCCTATATAAATTTTATTAAATATTCATTTTTACTCGTGTCAATCTATGAAACGCAAAACTTTAGGCATTCGTTCGAAAACGCAAAAATACGTTCTCGTATTAGTTTTTTCATTTATTATTTTTTATTATATCACCTCCCGCACCTGAACTCGAAAATGCTTAGTTGTTATCAAATTCCGCGAACTATAGCATAAGTGAGCGCTTCTAAGGTGGAAACCTCCTGTCCCTCTGATTTGAAATTTATAACATATTATAACTATTATTTCGTATATAAATTATCTCGTATGTGCTCATGTACTTGTGTTGTACTAATAACCATATATAACAACCATGTAGTATAACCATATAGTATAACCATATAGTATAACCATATATAAGTATATAAAAACACTGTAAGAATGGTAAACGACGTAATGTACTTCAATGAAACTGTAATTAAATGTAATGATTTAATTTATAATGTAAGAATGTACTTTAATAGAACTATAATGGACAATCATAAGCGAATGTGAAGTAATCCATAATTGTAATCGTAATTGTAATGAACCAAAATTAATACGTACTCAGTCGTGTACTTAATTTGTACTTATGTACTATTACGAAATGATATCGCCTTCAGAAATGAAGATTCGGCAAAAATATACGATTAGTTTTTATTTTTATTTTTTTAAAATTTTTATTTGGAATCTTTCAAACATCTGATCATGTGTTTAAAAGGGGGAAACTTAACCTTCAACTGTCTTCCCCCAAACATTTAGGTTTATATTATACATGTATTTGAAAAATTACGGCACTTCATTAAGTCACTTCATTATAGCACTTCATTACGAGCCTCCCTTGTTAGCAGCCTCGCTGCGAGGAGGGGGCACAGGCCCCTTGCTTCCTTAACTTAATTTTTTTAGATTCCGGCCTGAGCCATGGTCGAAAGAGGTCGAACCTCTACCCTTGTAAATTCAGAGCACTAACTGTAAATTTTTAAGAAGTAAATTAGAGTAAGAGAAACTTTTTATTTTTCCCCTTGAGTTGGGCTATCTTCAGAAGAACTTAGTCAGTTAAGTCGATAAGTTATAAAAGAAAAATCGATAAGTTTAGTACCAAGAGAAAGTATCAGAGTATTATGGCAAGAGAAGAATTAATAATCGTCAACCCATAAAGCGAGAGAAAGAAACAACCCAAGCACCATAGAAGATAATGGCATAACAGTCTGGCGAGTCTGTAGCCAAGAGTTTAACAAGAGGCGACCGAAAAGAATTAGAATGTTATAGAAGAAATATCCGTTGCTGCCTCATAACTAGAACCCCCGTCGATCCGAACCACCCCATGGCCATAGACGGATGGGTTAACGGTCTGGCGACCCTGCCCCAGGATAAGAAAAAGATTTTAAGAAGAAGAATATTTTAAGAAGAATATTTTAAGAAGAAGAATATTTTAAGAAGAAGAATATTTTAAGAAGAGGATTTTAAGAAGAGGCCACTCTTTGGCCAAGATAGAAATTACCCTGCATTAGGACCCACCATTTGACCGGCGTGTCACGACTTCTAGTTCGTAACATCCACCCTTGAACCGGTGTGTCACGACTCCAAGTTCTCCACGCCTAGTTTTCATCCAAGAAGAAGTAGCCAGCAAGTCTTCAGGACACGTCTCTGAGGATTTCGCTCGTAGAAAATTTTGTAAGTACAGAGTTGTTTTTTTAAGTAATTTATAAACACTTGAAAGGTCAGTATTATTAACAATTAATAATGAGTATCAAGTTAGAATTTACAAGAAACACAGTGAACATTTCAGACACCAGTGATACTTTTTTTAGTGAAACAGTAATTGTCACAGAGTTAATTGTCACAGAATTAATTGTCACAGACTTAATTGCCACATAGTTCATTGCCACAGAGTTAATTGCCACAGTTATTTTCACTATTATATTCAGTATAGAATAATTTTATTTTATGTACCTTCCCGTACATTAGAATGAAATATTGTTACATTTTTTTTATTTTTTTTTACAATTTTTTCAAATTATTGAATTGAATTGACTTGCAAATTAAGAAAGAGAGAGTTTACAGAGAGTTTATAGAGATTTAAAGAGATACTTGATTGCATTTCAAGTAAGTCGTTTTGCACAACCAAACCCCAGAGGTTAATAGTCTCCACTTGATTGAGATCAAGTGCAGTCATTTTCCAGTTTCAGTTAATCTACACTTGATAGCAGTTCAAGTGCAAGTCAGTTTTAGTCAGTTTAGTTTCAAGATACTACTGGATAGAGTTCAAGTTAGTTTCAAGAATACTTGATAGAGTTCAAGTTAGTTCCAGAATACTTGATAAGAGTTCAAGTTAGTTTCAGAATACTTGATAAGAGTTCAAGTTAGTTTCAGAATACTTGATAAGAGTTCAAGTTAGTTTCAGAATACTTGATAAGAGTTCAAGTTAGTTTCAAGAATACTTGATAGAGTTCAAGTCAGACAGTTTTATTTGAAGTCAGAGTTTTATTTGAAGTCAGAGTTTTAATTGAAGTCAGAGTTTTATTTGAAGTCAGAGTTTTATTCCAAGTCAGAGTTTTATTCCAAGTCAGTTTTCGAGTCACAAGTCGAGTTTTCGAGTCCCAAGTCGAGTTTTCGAGTCCCAAGTCGAGTTTTCGAATCCCAAGTCGAGTTTTCAAGTCCCAAGTTAGTTTTCAAGTCCCAAGTCATTTCAATGCAGTCAATTGAATTCAACTTTTTCTTTGTAATTTAAGAGAATTTGATTTAAGAAAATGTAATTTAAGAATTTAATTCAACCTTTTTTTTTGTTGTAAAAGAGAATTTAATTCAACCAGAATTGACCGGTTTGCGTCTTTAGTTTAACCTTTTTTCTTGTTTGTAAGAAGGAAATTGACCGATTTGTCTTTTCTTTTCATGCATTGTTGCGTGTATAAATATATAGTTATGTAATTTATTATTTGTAACAAAACCGTTTTTACAAAGGTTGTAACGATTTTGGTAATTATTGTAATGTATATGAGGAACATGCCGTCCCTCCGTTTGTTGAACTCTTTTAATTTTTGTTCTAAGTAGTGTGACAAGCAATCTTTTTTTAAAGAGCAAAGTGCTCACGAAAGATGTAATTGTCAATTTCAGAATTATACCCCCGCTTAGTCACTCAATTCCCCCGAATGTAGTACTCCAAACTTTGTCTTTTTATTTTATTTTATTTTAACACCCCCCAACCCCAGTTGAACTGTGTCAACCGGAGAAATGGTTCAACCATGGTTAATTCCTCTTTAGTACTATGGAACATAACCTCCATTTATGTTTTTTTTTTTTTTTTTTTTTTAAGGATATTACAGTATATGTTTAGTTCATTATAGTTTATAATTGATTTCTATTTTCAATTTTTATATTTTTTACATTTTTTTATTCGATGAATACTGAGTAATTGTGTTGGTCGAATTTAATTAATTGTGTGTCAAAATATCAAATAATTCAAATTCTATCAACATTCAACGAAAGAGTATGATTTTTCTACTTAACATGCAAAAATTATTAAACCTTTTTAATATTTTTTTTTATTATATAAAAATAATTTTTAATGTAAAATTTACCTGAAATTATTAAAAGAAAAGATTGTTCGAAATGCTTTCCTTCCATTTCAATAACTTTTTTATTCTTGGCCGAAACTCATCTAAGTTCGATTTACTTTTATTTTTAAGAGTATTATAAAATTATGTTTAGCTCATTAAAATGCATAATTGATTTATATTTTTAATTTGTATTCTTAATTTTTTTTAAATTCAATTATCGTACCGATACTTCTGGTCAATGTTAATGGTTATATAGTTCATATATAGCTAGGAATGTTACTAGTCGAATTTAATTCCATCTTCAAAATTTAATTTTTAATACCGTTAGATTTACTTTCATTAATTGTAAGGTCCTCTAAGTTCGTTTTTTTTAATTACCTTTTACGTGTAACTGATTAATTATGTAAAATCTATAATCCTAATTGAATTTTATTACTTTTGACACATATTCGAATTCATTTACGTTCCGTCCCTCCAATCACTTTTGCATTAAAACTCGTATGCAAACATCATCATTATAATATATAATTATTGCTTACTATATATAAATTCTCGCTCATGCATTTATTAAGTTATTTTATCTGTTCCTTAAAGTATATATATATATATATATATATATATATATATATATATATATAATCCTAATCCACCAATGACCCCTAATGATCTAGTTCTTCACGGGATGAACAAATTGCTCTCATATTCTACATACTATTGTACCGACTCACTCATCTACAGATGCTTCTTACCAATATTTATAGATACATCTGCACACTGACGTATAATTTCAACTATTCAACTATAAATCCCCTTTCTCCTTTTGAACGTATCACCAACCACTACAATCTGTACCCAATAAACATAAATACACATTTGACCACAGGTCTATACATCATCCACTACGTAATTCGATTTGTACCTACAACAGTCAATAAAAATGCATGTATGCACACTACATATACTATATATACAAACCTTATGCTAAAATTATTGGATATCACAATAAACTGTTTCATTACGTGTAAGTGCTAACTATGCTATTTAGTCTTAATCATTTTTGCTTTCTAATATATCTTGCTTGTGCATTTATTCAGTTAATTTAACAATCCTCTCAGCTAATTTGTCCCTCGAAATTGTAAGATACACACTTTGTACCTAGTACACAAAAATACACACTAGACCATAGGTCTATACATCATCCATCACGTAATTCTATTTTTACCTGCAATAGTCAATAAAATTAGTTTATCAATTGTACTATCATGGAAGCCTTGAAAAATCCATGAACTTTAAAATTTACGTTTTTCCCATTTATCTACTACTCATTATGTATGTAATTTTCCCCCCAGAAAAATAAAATTTTGCTAAAAATTTAACAATATCATTCTTTGTCTAACTTAATTGTTTGTCCAAATTAATGTATTAATCCTTTTATTCTGTTCGTCTAAATTAAAGTATTAATCTTTGAATTTTTTTATATTTTATAATAACTTATAATAACTCTCTAAGCATAATAACTAACTTGTTCTGTATAAAACTTGTAATGTAAAAAAGAATTCGTCATCATCTAATTTGAATTCGTTAGATGTTATTTTCTCAATTGTATTGTATTAATTGTATTATATTGTTGTATTAATTAATGCCATTTTAGAGGGGGAACACTGTAAAAAATGAACAATGAATAATCCATATTCATTTTTACATAAGAAACCAAAATCGCCTAAGCGAGTTTTGGATAGAATTTCGATTTGTACTTCTTTATTCATTACTGTATTTCTCTAATTCATCTTTTCTAATAATGACTTATACACTATGACGTCATAAAATAACTTAATTCTCTTTACGTTTCCCATACCTTGTACAATAAATCACGTGCTTAGTATATGGACATCTTCCGTATGCAATGTATGGTAAATTCTTTAATAATAATGTTGTGGTGTTATGTAGTATAAACATTATTATTCAACCATATTCATCCATACGTCACATTTTCCCGTCATTAATTTCCCTTGATCATTATCCTATATAAATTTTATTAAATATTCATTTTTACTCGTGTCAATCTATGAAACGCAAAACTTTAGGCATTCGTTCGAAAACGCAAAAATACGTTCTCGTATTAGTTTTTTCATTTATTATTTTTTATTATATCACCTCCCGCACCTGAACTCGAAAATGCTTAGTTGTTATCAAATTCCGCGAACTATAGCATAAGTGAGCGCTTCTAAGGTGGAAACCTCCTGTCCCTCTGATTTGAAATTTATAACATATTATAACTATTATTTCGTATATAAATTATCTCGTATGTGCTCATGTACTTGTGTTGTACTAATAACCATATATAACAACCATGTAGTATAACCATATAGTATAACCATATAGTATAACCATATATAAGTATATAAAAACACTGTAAGAATGGTAAACGACGTAATGTACTTCAATGAAACTGTAATTAAATGTAATGATTTAATTTATAATGTAAGAATGTACTTTAATAGAACTATAATGGACAATCATAAGCGAATGTGAAGTAATCCATAATTGTAATCGTAATTGTAATGAACCAAAATTAATACGTACTCAGTCGTGTACTTAATTTGTACTTATGTACTATTACGAAATGATATCGCCTTCAGAAATGAAGATTCGGCAAAAATATACGATTAGTTTTTATTTTTATTTTTTTAAAATTTTTATTTGGAATCTTTCAAACATCTGATCATGTGTTTAAAAGGGGGAAACTTAACCTTCAACTGTCTTCCCCCAAACATTTAGGTTTATATTATACATGTATTTGAAAAATTACGGCACTTCATTAAGTCACTTCATTATAGCACTTCATTACGAGCCTCCCTTGTTAGCAGCCTCGCTGCGAGGAGGGGGCACAGGCCCCTTGCTTCCTTAACTTAATTTTTTTAGATTCCGGCCTGAGCCATGGTCGAAAGAGGTCGAACCTCTACCCTTGTAAATTCAGAGCACTAACTGTAAATTTTTAAGAAGTAAATTAGAGTAAGAGAAACTTTTTATTTTTCCCCTTGAGTTGGGCTATCTTCAGAAGAACTTAGTCAGTTAAGTCGATAAGTTATAAAAGAAAAATCGATAAGTTTAGTACCAAGAGAAAGTATCAGAGTATTATAGCAAGAGAAGAATTAATAATCGTCAACCCATAAAGCGAGAGAAAGAAACAACCCAAGCACCATAGAAGATAATGGCATAACAGTCTGGCGAGTCTGTAGCCAAGAGTTTAACAAGAGGCGACCGAAAAGAATTAGAATGTTATAGAAGAAATATCCGTTGCTGCCTCATAACTAGAACCCCCGTCGATCCGAACCACCCCATGGCCATAGACGGATGGGTTAACAGTCTGGCGACCCTGCCCCAGGATAAGAAAAAGATTTTAAGAAGAAGAATATTTTAAGAAGAATATTTTAAGAAGAAGAATATTTTAAGAAGAAGAATATTTTAAGAAGAAGAATATTTTAAGAAGAATATTTTAAGAAGAAGAATATTTTAAGAAGAGGATTTTAAGAAGAGGCCACTCTTTGGCCAAGATAGAAATTACCCTGCATTAGGACCCACCATTTGACCGGCGTGTCACGACTTCTAGTTCGTAACATCCACCCTTGAACCGGTGTGTCACGACTCCAAGTTCTCCACGCCTAGTTTTCATCCAAGAAGAAGTAGCCAGCAAGACGTCTTCAGGACACGTCTCTGAGGATTTCGCTCGTAGAAAATTTTGTTAAGTACAGAGTTGTTTTTTTAAGTAATTTATAAACACTTGAAAGGTCAGTATTATTAACAATTAATAATGAGTATCAAGTTAGAATTTACAAGAAACACAGTGAACATTTCAGACACCAGTGATACTTTTTTTAGTGAAACAGTAATTGTCACAGAGTTAATTGTCACAGAATTAATTGTCACAGACTTAATTGCCACATAGTTCATTGCCACAGAGTTAATTGCCACAGTTATTTTCACTATTATATTCAGTATAGAATAATTTTATTTTATGTACCTTCCCGTACATTAGAATGAAATATTGTTACATTTTTTTTATTTTTTGTTTACAATTTTTTCAAATTATTGAATTGAATTGACTTGCAAATTAAGAAAGAGAGAGTTTACAGAGAGTTTATAGAGATTTAAAGAGATACTTGATTGCATTTCAAGTAAGTCGTTTTGCACAACCAAACCCCAGAGGTTAATAGTCTCCACTTGATTGAGATCAAGTGCAGTCATTTTCCAGTTTCAGTTAATCTACACTTGATAGCAGTTCAAGTGCAAGTCAGTTTTAGTCAGTTTAGTTTCAAGATACTACTGGATAGAGTTCAAGTTAGTTTCAAGAATACTTGATAGAGTTCAAGTTAGTTCCAGAATACTTGATAAGAGTTCAAGTTAGTTTCAGAATACTTGATAAGAGTTCAAGTTAGTTTCAGAATACTTGATAAGAGTTCAAGTTAGTTTCAGAATACTTGATAAGAGTTCAAGTTAGTTTCAAGAATACTTGATAGAGTTCAAGTCAGACAGTTTTATTTGAAGTCAGAGTTTTATTTGAAGTCAGAGTTTTAATTGAAGTCAGAGTTTTATTTGAAGTCAGAGTTTTATTCCAAGTCAGAGTTTTATTCCAAGTCAGTTTTCGAGTCCCAAGTCGAGTTTTCGAGTCCCAAGTCGAATTTTCGAGTCCCAAGTCGAGTTTTCGAATCCCAAGTCGAGTTTTCAAGTCCCAAGTTAGTTTTCAAGTCCCAAGTCATTTCAATGCAGTCAATTGAATTCAACTTTTTCTTTGTAATTTAAGAGAATTTGATTTAAGAAAATGTAATTTAAGAATTTAATTCAACCTTTTTTTTTGTTGTAAAAGAGAATTTAATTCAACCAGAATTGACCGGTTTGCGTCTTTAGTTTAACCTTTTTTCTTGTTTGTAAGAAGGAAATTGACCGATTTGTCTTTTCTTTTCATGCATTGTTGCGTGTATAAATATATAGTTATGTAATTTATTATTTGTAACAAAACCGTTTTTACAAAGGTTGTAACGATTTTGGTAATTATTGTAATGTATATGAGGAACATGCCGTCCCTCCGTTTGTTGAACTCTTTTAATTTTTGTTCTAAGTAGTGTGACAAGCAATCTTTTTTTAAAGAGCAAAGTGCTCACGAAAGATGTAATTGTCAATTTCAGACTTATACCCCCGCTTAGTCACTCAATTCCCCCGAATGTAGTACTCCAAACTTTGTCTTTTTATTTTATTTTATTTTAACACCCCCCAACCCCAGTTGAACTGTGTCAACCGGAGAAATGGTTCAACCATGGTTAATTCCTCTTTAGTACTATGGAACATAACCTCCATTTATGTTAAGTTGTTTTTTTTTTTATTTTTAAGAATATTACAGTATATGTTTAGTTCATTATAGTTTATAATTGATTTCTATTTTCAATTTTTATATTTTTTACATTTTTTTATTCGATGAATACTGAGTAATTGTGTTGGTCGAATTTAATTAATTGTGTGTCAAAATATCAAATAATTCAAATTCTATCAACATTCAACGAAAGAGTATGATTTTTCTACTTAACATGCAAAAATTATTAAACCTTTTTAATATTTTTTTTTATTATATAAAAATAATTTTTAATGTAAAATTTACCTGAAATTATTAAAAGAAAAGATTGTTCGAAATGCTTTCCTTCCATTTCAATAACTTTTTTATTCTTGGCCGAAACTCATCTAAAGTTCGATTTACTTTTATTTTTAAGAGTATTATAAAATTATGTTTAGCTCATTAAAATGCATAATTGATTTATATTTTTAATTTGTATTCTTAATTTTTTTTAAATTCAATTATCGTACCGATACTTCTGGTCAATGTTAATGGTTATATAGTTCATATATAGCTAGGAATGTTACTAGTCGAATTTAATTCCATCTTCAAAATTTAATTTTTAATACCGTTAGATTTACTTTCATTAATTGTAAGGTCCTCTAAGTTCGTTTTTTTTAATTACCTTTTACGTGTAACTGATTAATTATGTAAAATCTATAATCCTAATTGAATTTTATTACTTTTGACACATATTCGAATTCATTTACGTTCCGTCCCTCCAGTCACTTTTGCATTAAAACTCGTATGCAAACATCATCATTATAATACATCATAATTATTGCTTACTATATATAAATTCTCGCTCATGCATTTATTAAGTTATTTTATCTGTTCCTTAAAGTATATATATATATATATATATATATAATCCTAATCCACCAATGACCCCTAATGATCTAGTTCTTCACGGGATGAACAAATTGCTCTCATATTCTACATACTATTGTACCGACTCACTCATCTACAGATGCTTCTTACCAATATTTATAGATACATCTGCACACTGACGTATAATTTCAACTATTCAACTATAAATCCCCTTTCTCCTTTTGAACGTATCACCAACCACTACAATCTGTACCCAATAAACATAAATAAACATTTGACCACAGGTCTATACATCATCCACTACGTAATTCGATTTGTACCTACAACAGTCAATAAAAATGCATGTATGCACACTACATATACTATATATACAAACCTTATGCTAAAATTATTGGATATCACAATAAACTATTTCATTACGTGTAAGTGCTAACTATGCTATTTAGTCTTAATCATTTTTGCTTTCTAATATATCTTGCTTGTGCATTTATTCAGTTAATTTAACAATCCTCTCAGCTAATTTGTCCCTCGAAATTGTAAGATACACACTTTGTACCTAGTACACAAAAATACACACTAGACCATAGGTCTATACATCATCCATCACGTAATTCTATTTTTACCTGCAATAGTCAATAAAATTAGTTTATCAATTGTACTATCATGGAAGCCTTGAAAAATCCATGAACTTTAAAATTTACGTTTTTCCCATTTATCTACTACTCATTATGTATGTAATTTTCCCCCCAGAAAAATAAAATTTTGCTAAAAATTTAACAATATCATTCTTTGTCTAACTTAATTGTTTGTCCAAATTAATGTATTAATCCTTTTATTCTGTTCGTCTAAATTAAAGTATTAATCTTTGAATTTTTTTATATTTATAATAACTTATAATAACTCTCTAAGCATAATAACTAACTTGTTCTGTATAAAACTTGTAATGTAAAAAAGAATTCGTCATCATCTAATTTGAATTCGTTAGATGTTATTTTCTCAATTGTATTGTATTAATTGTATTATATTGTTGTATTAATTAATGCCATTTTAGAGGGGGAACACTGTAAAAAATGAACAATGAATAATCCATATTCATTTTTACATAAGAAACCAAAATCGCCTAAGCGAGTTTTGGATAGAATTTCGATTTGTACTTCTTTATTCATTACTGTATTTCTCTAATTCATCTTTTCTAATAATGACTTATACACTATGACGTCATAAAATAACTTAATTCTCTTTACGTTTCCCATACCTTGTACAATAAATCACGTGCTTAGTATATGGACATCTTCCGTATGCAATGTATGGTAAATTCTTTAATAATAATGTTGTGGTGTTATGTAGTATAAACATTATTATTCAACCATATTCATCCATACCCTACGTCACATTTTCCCGTCATTAATTTCCCTTGATCATTATCCTATATAAATTTTATTAAATATTCATTTTTACTCGTGTCAATCTATGAAACGCAAAACTTTAGGCATTCGTTCGAAAACGCAAAAATACGTTCTCGTATTAGTTTTTTCATTTATTATTTTTTATTATATCACCTCCCGCACCTGAAATTTATAACATATTATAACTATTATTTCGTATATAAATTATCTCGTATGTGCTCATGTACTTGTGTTGTACTAATAACCATATATAACAACCATGTAGTATAACCATATAGTATAACCATATAGTATAACCATATATAAGTATATAAAAACACTGTAAGAATGGTAAACGACGTAATGTACTTCAATGAAACTGTAATTAAATGTAATGATTTAATTTATAATGTAAGAATGTACTTTAATAGAACTATAATGGACAATCATAAGCGAATGTGAAGTAATCCATAATTGTAATCGTAATTGTAATGAACCAAAATTAATACGTACTCAGTCGTGTACTTAATTTGTACTTATGTACTATTACGAAATGATATCGCCTTCAGAAATGAAGATTCGGCAAAATATACGATTAGTTTTTTTTATTTTTTTAAAATTTTTATTTGGAATCTTTCAAACATCTGATCATGTGTTTAAAAGGGGGAAACTTAACCTTCAACTGTCTTCCCCCAAACATTTAGGTTTATATTATACATGTATTTGAAAAATTACGGCACTTCATTAAGTCACTTCATTATAGCACTTCATTACGAGCCTCCCTTGTTAGCAGCCTCGCTGCGAGGAGGGGGCACAGGCCCCTTGCTTCCTTAACTTAATTTTTTTAGATTCCGGCCTGAGCCATGGTCGAAAGAGGTCGAACCTCTACCCTTGTAAATTCAGAGCACTAACTGTAAATTTTTAAGAAGTAAATTAGAGTAAGAGAAACTTTTTATTTTTCCCCTTGAGTTGGGCTATCTTCAGAAGAACTTAGTCAGTTAAGTCGATAAGTTATAAAAGAAAAATCGATAAGTTTAGTACCAAGAGAAAGTATCAGAGTATTATAGCAAGAGAAGAATTAATAATCGTCAACCCATAAAGCGAGAGAAAGAAACAACCCAAGCACCATAGAAGATAATGGCATAACAGTCTGGCGAGTCTGTAGCCAAGAGTTTAACAAGAGGCGACCGAAAAGAATTAGAATGTTATAGAAGAAATATCCGTTGCTGCCTCATAACTAGAACCCCCGTCGATCCGAACCACCCCATGGCCATAGACGGATGGGTTAACAGTCTGGCGACCCTGCCCCAGGATAAGAAAAAGATTTTAAGAAGAAGAATATTTTAAGAAGAAGAATATTTTAAGAAGAATATTTTAAGAAGAAGAATATTTTAAGAAGAAGAATATTTTAAGAAGAATATTTTAAGAAGAAGAATATTTTAAGAAGAGGATTTTAAGAAGAGGCCACTCTTTGGCCAAGATAGAAATTACCCTGCATTAGGACCCACCATTTGACCGGCGTGTCACGACTTCTAGTTCGTAACATCCACCCTTGAACCGGTGTGTCACGACTCCAAGTTCTCCACGCCTAGTTTTCATCCAAGAAGAAGTAGCCAGCAAGACGTCTTCAGGACACGTCTCTGAGGATTTCGCTCGTAGAAAATTTTGTTAAGTACAGAGTTGTTTTTTTAAGTAATTTATAAACACTTGAAAGGTCAGTATTATTAACAATTAATAATGAGTATCAAGTTAGAATTTACAAGAAACACAGTGAACATTTCAGACACCAGTGATACTTTTTTTAGTGAAACAGTAATTGTCACAGAGTTAATTGTCACAGAATTAATTGTCACAGACTTAATTGCCACATAGTTCATTGCCACAGAGTTAATTGCCACAGTTATTTTCACTATTATATTCAGTATAGAATAATTTTATTTTATGTACCTTCCCGTACATTAGAATGAAATATTGTTACATTTTTTTTATTTTTTGTTTACAATTTTTTCAAATTATTGAATTGAATTGACTTGCAAATTAAGAAAGAGAGAGTTTACAGAGAGTTTATAGAGATTTAAAGAGATACTTGATTGCATTTCAAGTAAGTCGTTTTGCACAACCAAACCCCAGAGGTTAATAGTCTCCACTTGATTGAGATCAAGTGCAGTCATTTTCCAGTTTCAGTTAATCTACACTTGATAGCAGTTCAAGTGCAAGTCAGTTTTAGTCAGTTTAGTTTCAAGATACTACTGGATAGAGTTCAAGTTAGTTTCAAGAATACTTGATAGAGTTCAAGTTAGTTCCAGAATACTTGATAAGAGTTCAAGTTAGTTTCAGAATACTTGATAAGAGTTCAAGTTAGTTTCAGAATACTTGATAAGAGTTCAAGTTAGTTTCAGAATACTTGATAAGAGTTCAAGTTAGTTTCAAGAATACTTGATAGAGTTCAAGTCAGACAGTTTTATTTGAAGTCAGAGTTTTATTTGAAGTCAGAGTTTTAATTGAAGTCAGAGTTTTATTTGAAGTCAGAGTTTTATTCCAAGTCAGAGTTTTATTCCAAGTCAGTTTTCGAGTCCCAAGTCGAGTTTTCGAGTCCCAAGTCGAATTTTCGAGTCCCAAGTCGAGTTTTCGAATCCCAAGTCGAGTTTTCAAGTCCCAAGTTAGTTTTCAAGTCCCAAGTCATTTCAATGCAGTCAATTGAATTCAACTTTTTCTTTGTAATTTAAGAGAATTTGATTTAAGAAAATGTAATTTAAGAATTTAATTCAACCTTTTTTTTTGTTGTAAAAGAGAATTTAATTCAACCAGAATTGACCGGTTTGCGTCTTTAGTTTAACCTTTTTTCTTGTTTGTAAGAAGGAAATTGACCGATTTGTCTTTTCTTTTCATGCATTGTTGCGTGTATAAATATATAGTTATGTAATTTATTATTTGTAACAAAACCGTTTTTACAAAGGTTGTAACGATTTTGGTAATTATTGTAATGTATATGAGGAACATGCCGTCCCTCCGTTTGTTGAACTCTTTTAATTTTTGTTCTAAGTAGTGTGACAAGCAATCTTTTTTTAAAGAGCAAAGTGCTCACGAAAGATGTAATTGTCAATTTCAGACTTATACCCCCCGCTTAGTCACTCAATTCCCCCGAATGTAGTACTCCAAACTTTGTCTTTTTATTTTATTTTATTTTAACACCCCCCAACCCCAGTTGAACTGTGTCAACCGGAGAAATGGTTCAACCATGGTTAATTCCTCTTTAGTACTATGGAACATAACCTCCATTTATGTTAAGTTGTGTTTTTTTTTATTTTTAAGAATATTACAGTATATGTTTAGTTCATTATAGTTTATAATTGATTTCTATTTTCAATTTTTTATTTTTTTACATTTTTTTATTCGATGAATACTGAGTAATTGTGTTGGTCGAATTTAATTAATTGTGTGTCAAAATATCAAATAATTCAAATTCTATCAACATTCAACGAAAGAGTATGATTTTTCTACTTAACATGCAAAAATTATTAAACCTTTTTAATATTTTTTTTTATTATATAAAAATAA
This sequence comes from Bathynomus jamesi, assembly GCA_023014485.1. Lineage (NCBI taxonomy): Eukaryota > Metazoa > Arthropoda > Malacostraca > Isopoda > Cirolanidae > Bathynomus > Bathynomus jamesi. The sequence goes on from JAJOZX010002199.1 coordinate 659,079, forward strand.
TTTTTAATGTAAAATTTACCTGAAATTATTAAAAGAAAAGATTGTTCGAAATGCTTTCCTTCCATTTCAATAACTTTTTTATTCTTGGCCGAAACTCATCTAAAGTTCGATTTACTTTTATTTTTAAGAGTATTTAAAATTATGTTTAGCTCATTAAATGCATAATTGATTTATATTTTTAATTTGTATTCTTAATTTTTTTTAAATTCAATTATCGTACCGATACTTCTGGTCAATGTTAATGGTTATATAGTTCATATATAGCTAGGAATGTTACTAGTCGAATTTAATTCCATCTTCAAAATTTAATTTTTAATACCGTTAGATTTACTTTCATTAATTGTAAGGTCCTCTAAGTTCGTTTTTTTTAATTACCTTTTACGTGTAACTGATTAATTATGTAAAATCTATAATCCTAATTGAATTTTATTACTTTTGACACATATTCGAATTCATTTACGTTCCGTCCCTCCAGTCACTTTTGCATTAAAACTCGTATGCAAACATCATCATTATAATACATCATAATTATTGCTTACTATATATAAATTCTCGCTCATGCATTTATTAAGTTATTTTATCTGTTCCTTAAAGTATATATATATATATATATATATATATATCCTAATCCACCAATGACCCCTAATGATCTAGTTCTTCACGGGATGAACAAATTGCTCTCATATTCTACATACTATTGTACCGACTCACTCATCTACAGATGCTTCTTACCAATATTTATAGATACATCTGCACACTGACGTATAATTTCAACTATTCAACTATAAATCCCCTTTCTCCTTTTGAACGTATCACCAACCACTACAATCTGTACCCAATAAACATAAATAAACATTTGACCACAGGTCTATACATCATCCACTACGTAATTCGATTTGTACCTACAACAGTCAATAAAAATGCATGTATGCACACTACATATACTATATATACAAACCTTATGCTAAAATTATTGGATATCACAATAAACTATTTCATTACGTGTAAGTGCTAACTATGCTATTTAGTCTTAATCATTTTTGCTTTCTAATATATCTTGCTTGTGCATTTATTCAGTTAATTTAACAATCCTCTCAGCTAATTTGTCCCTCGAAATTGTAAGATACACACTTTGTACCTAGTACACAAAAATACACACTAGACCATAGGTCTATACATCATCCATCACGTAATTCTATTTTTACCTGCAATAGTAATAAAATTAGTTTATCAATTGTACTATCATGGAAGCCTTGAAAAATCCATGAACTTTAAAATTTACGTTTTTTCCCATTTATCTACTACTCATTATGTATGTAATTTTCCCCCCAGAAAAATAAAATTTTGCTAAAAATTTAACAATATCATTCTTTGTCTAACTTAATTGTTTGTCCAAATTAATGTATTAATCCTTTTATTCTGTTCGTCTAAATTAAAGTATTAATCTTTGAATTTTTTTATATTTTATAATAACTTATAATAACTCTCTAAGCATAATAACTAACTTGTTCTGTATAAAACTTGTAATGTAAAAAAGAATTCGTCATCATCTAATTTGAATTCGTTAGATGTTATTTTCTCAATTGTATTGTATTAATTGTATTATATTGTTGTATTAATTAATGCCATTTTAGAGGGGAACACTGTAAAAAATGAACAATGAATAATCCATATTCATTTTTACATAAGAAACCAAAATCGCCTAAGCGAGTTTTGGATAGAATTTCGATTTGTACTTCTTTATTCATTACTGTATTTCTCTAATTCATCTTTTCTAATAATGACTTATACACTATGACGTCATAAAATAACTTAATTCTCTTTACGTTTCCCATACCTTGTACAATAAATCACGTGCTTAGTATATGGACATCTTCCGTATGCAATGTATGGTAAATTCTTTAATAAATGTTGTGGTGTTATGTAGTATAAACATTATTATTCAACCATATTCATCCATACCCTACGTCACATTTTCCCGTCATTAATTTCCCTTGATCATTATCCTATATAAATTTTATTAAATATTCATTTTTACTCGTGTCAATCTATGAAACGCAAAACTTTAGGCATTCGTTCGAAAACGCAAAAATACGTTCTCGTATTAGTTTTTTCATTTATTATTTTTTATTATATCACCTCCCGCACCTGAAATTTATAACATATTATAACTATTATTTCGTATATAAATTATCTCGTATGTGCTCATGTACCTGTGTTGTACTAATAACCATATATAACAACCATGTAGTATAACCATATAGTATAACCATATAGTATAACCATATATAAGTATATAAAAACACTGTAAGAATGGTAAACGACGTAATGTACTTCAATGAAACTGTAATTAAATGTAATGATTTAATTTATAATGTAAGAATGTACTTTAATAGAACTATAATGGACAATCATAAGCGAATGTGAAGTAATCCATAATTGTAATCGTAATTGTAATTAACCAAAATTAATACGTACTCAGTCGTGTACTTAATTTGTTGTACTTATGTACTATTACGAAATGATATCGCCTTCAGAAATGAAGATTCGGCAAAAATATATGATTAGTTTTTATTTTTTTTTTTTAAATTTTTATTTGGAATCTTTCAAACATCTGATCATGTGTTTAAAAGGGGAAACTTAACCTTCACTGTCTTCCCCCAAACATTTAGGTTTATATTATACATGTATTTGAAAAATTACGGCACTTCATTAAGTCACTTCATTATAGCACTTCATTACGAGCCTCCCTTGTTAGCAGCCTCTGCTGCGAGGAGGGGCACAGGCCCCTTGCTTCCTTAACTTAATTTTTTTAGATTCCGGCCTGAGCCATGGTCAAAGAGGTCGAACCTCTACCCTTGTAAATTCAGAGCACTAACTGTAATTTTTAAGAAGTAAATTAGAGTAAGAGAAACTTTTTATTTTTCCCCTTGAGTTGGGCTATCTTCAGAAGAACTTAGTCAGTTAAGTCGATAAGTTATAAAGAAAAAAATCGATAAGTTTAGTACCAAGAGAAAGTATCAGAGTATTATAGCAAGAGAAGAATTAATAATCGTCAACCCATAAAGCGAGAGAAAACCCAAGCACCATAGAAGATAATGGCATAACAGTCTGGCGAGTCTGTAGCCAAGAGTTTAACAAGAGGCGACCGAAAAGAATTAGAATGTTATAGAAGAAATATCCGTTGCTGCCTCATAACTAGAACCCCGTCGATCCGAACCACCCCATGGCCATAGACGGATGGGTTAACAGTCTGGCGACCCTGCCCCAGGATAAGAAGATAAGAAAAGATTTTAAGAAGAAGAATATTTTAAGAAGAAGAATATTTTAAGAAGAAGAATATTTTTAAGAAGAAGAATATTTTAAGAAGAGGATTTAAGAAGAATATTTTAAGAAGAAGAATATTTTAAGAAGAGGATTTTAAGAAGAGGCCACTCTTTGGCCAAGATAGAAATTACCCTGCATTAGGACCCACCATTTGACCGGCGTGTCACGACTTCTAGTTCGTAACATCCACCCTTGAACCGGTGTGTCACGACTCCAAGTTCTCCACGCCTAGTTTTCATCCAAGAAGAAGTAGCCAGCAAGACGTCTTCAGGACACGTCTCTGAGGATTTCGCTCGTAGAAAATTTGTTAAGTACAGAGTTGTTTTTTAAGTAATTTATAAACACTTGAAAGGTCAGTATTATTAACAATTAATAATGAGTATCAAGTTAGAATTTACAAGAAACACAGTGAACATTTCAGACACCAGTGATACTTTTTTAGTGAAACAGTAATTGTCACAGAGTTAATTGTCACAGAATTAATTGTCACAGACTTAATTGCCACATAGTTCATTGCCACAGAGTTAATTGCCACAGTTATTTTCACTATTATATTCAGTATAGAATAATTTTATTTTATGTACCTTCCCGTACATTAGAATGAAATATTGTTACATTTTTTTTATTTTTTGTTTACAATTTTTCAAATTATTGAATTGAATTGACTTGCAAATTAAGAAAGAGAGAGTTTACAGAGAGTTTATAGAGATTTAAAGAGATACTTGATTGCATTTCAAGTAAGTCGTTTGCACAACCAAACCCCAGAGGTTAATAGTCTCCACTTGATTGAGATCAAGTGCAGTCATTTTCCAGTTTCAGTTAATCTACACTTGATAGCAGTTCAAGTGCAAGTCAGTTTTAGTCAGTTTAGTTTCAAGATACTACTGGATAGAGTTCAAGTTAGTTTCAAGAATACTTGATAGAGTTCAAGTTAGTTCCAGAATACTTGATAAGAGTTCAAGTTAGTTTCAGAATACTTGATAAGAGTTCAAGTTAGTTCAGAATACTTGATAAGAGTTCAAGTTAGTTTCAGAATACTTGATAAGAGTTCAAGTTAGTTTCAAGAATACTTGATAGAGTTCAAGTCAGACAGTTTTATTTGAAGTCAGAGTTTTATTTGAAGTCAGAGTTTTAATTGAAGTCAGAGTTTTATTTGAAGTCAGAGTTTTATTCCAAGTCAGAGTTTTATTCCAAGTCAGTTTCGAGTCCCAAGTCGAGTTTTCGAGTCCAAGTCGAATTTTCGAGTCCCAAGTCGAGTTTTCGAATCCCAAGTCGAGTTTTCAAGTCCCAAGTTAGTTTTCAAGTCCCAAGTCATTTCAATGCAGTCAATTGAATTCAACTTTTTCTTTGTAATTTAAGAGAATTTGATTTAAGAAAATGTAATTTAAGAATTTAATTCAACCTTTTTTTTGTTGTAAAAGAGAATTTAATTCAACCAGAATTGACCGGTTTGCGTCTTTAGTTTAACCTTTTTTCTTGTTTGTAAGAAGGAAATTGACCGATTTGTCTTTTTTCATGCATTGTTGCGTGTAAAATATAGTTATGTAATTATTATTTGTAACAAAACCGTTTTTACAAAGGTTGTAACGATTTGGTAATTATTGTAATGTATATGAGGAACATGCCGTCCCTCCGTTTGTTGAACTCTTTTAATTTTTGTTCTAAGTAGTGTGACAAGCAATCTTTTTTAAAGAGCAAAGTGCTCACGAAAGATGTAATTGTCAATTTCAGACTTATACCCCCCGCTTAGTCACTCAATTCCCCGAATGTAGTACTCCAAACTTTGTCTTTTTATTTATTTTATTTTAACACCCCCCAACCCCAGTTGAACTGTGTCAACCGGAGAAATGGTTCAACCATGGTTAATTCCTCTTTAGTACTATGGAACATAACCTCCATTTATGTTAAGTTGTGTTTTTTTTTATTTTAAGAATATTACAGTATATGTTTAGTTCATTATAGTTTATAATTGATTTCTATTTTCAATTTTTATATTTTTACATTTTTTTATTCGATGAATACTGAGTAATTGTGTTGGTCGAATTAATTAATGTGTGTCAAAATATCAAATAATTCAAATTCTATCAACATTCAACGAAAGAGTATGATTTTTCTACTTAACATGCAAAAATTATTAAACCTTTTTAATATTTTTTTTATTATATAAAAATAATTTTTAATGTAAAATTTACCTGAAATTATTAAAAGAAAAGATTGTTCGAAATGCTTTCCTTCCATTTCAATAACTTTTATTCTTGGCCGAAACTCATCTAAAGTTCGATTTACTTTTATTTTTAAGAGTATTATAAAATTATGTTTAGCTCATTAAAATGCATAATTGATTTATATTTTTAATTTGTATTCTTAATTTTTTTAAATTCAATTATCGTACCGATACTTCTGGTCAATGTTAATGGTTATATAGTTCATATATAGCTAGGAATGTTACTAGTCGAATTTAATTCCATCTTCAAAATTTAATTTTAATACCGTTAGATTTACTTTCATTAATTGTAAGGTCCTCTAAGTTCGTTTTTTTAATTACCTTTTACGTGTAACTGATTAATTATGTAAAATCTATAATCCTAATTGAATTTTATTACTTTTGACACATATTCGAATTCATTTACGTTCCGTCCCTCCAGTCACTTTTGCATTAAAACTCGTATGCAAACATCATCATTATAATACATCATAATTATTGCTTACTATATATAAATTCTCGCTCATGCATTTATTAAGTTATTTTATCTGTTCCTTAAAGTATATATATATATATATATATATAATCCTAATCCACCAATGACCCCTAATGATCTAGTTCTTCACGGGATGAACAAATTGCTCTCATATTCTACATACTATTGTACCGACTCACTCATCTACAGATGCTTCTTACCAATATTTATAGATACATCTGCACACTGACGATAATTTCAACTATTCAACTATAAATCCCCTTTCTCCTTTTGAACGTATCACCAACCACTACAATCTGTACCCAAAAACATAAATAAACATTTGACCACAGGTCTATACATCATCCACTACGTAATTCGATTTGTACCTACAACAGTCAATAAAAATGCATGTATGCACATACATATACTATATACAAACCTTATGCTAAAATTATTGGATATCACAATAAACTATTTCATTACGTGTAAGTGCTAACTATGCTATTTAGTCTTAATCATTTTTGCTTTCTAATATATCTTGCTTGTGCATTTATTCAGTTAATTAACAATCCTCTCAGCTAATTTGTCCTCGAAATTGTAAGATACACACTTTGTACCTAGTACACAAAAATACACACTAGACCATAGGTCTATACATCATCCATCACGTAATTCTATTTTTACCTGCAATAGTCAATAAAATTAGTTTATCAATTGTACTATCATGGAAGCCTTGAAAAATCCATGAACTTTAAAATTTACGTTTTTCCCATTTATCTACTACTCATTATGTATGTAATTTTCCCCCCAGAAAAATAAAATTTTGCTAAAAATTTAACAATATCATTCTTTGTCTAACTTAATTGTTTGTCCAAATTAATGTATTAATCCTTTTATTCTGTTCGTCTAAATTAAAGTATTAATCTTTGAATTTTTTATATTTATAATAACTTATAATAACTCTCTAAGATAATAACTAACTTGTTCTGTATAAAACTTGTAATGTAAAAAAGAATTCGTCATCATCTAATTTGAATTCGTTAGATGTTATTTTCTCAATTGTATTGTATTAATTGTATTATATTGTTGTATTAATTAATGCCATTTTAGAGGGGGAACACTGTAAAAAATGAACAATGAAAATCCATATTCATTTTTACATAAGAAACCAAAATCGCCTAAGCGAGTTTTGGATAGAATTTCGATTTGTACTTCTTTATTCATTACTGTATTTCTCTAATTCATCTTTTCTAATAATGACTTATACACTATGACGTCATAAAATAACTTAATTCTTTACGTTTCCCATACCTTGTACAATAAATCACGTGCTTAGTATATGGACATCTTCCGTATGCAATGTATGGTAAATTCTTTAATAATAATGTTGTGGTGTTATGTAGTATAAACATTATTATTCAACCATATTCATCCATACCCTACGTCACATTTTCCCGTCATTAATTTCCTTGATCATTATCCTATATAAATTTATTAAATATTCATTTTACTCGTGTCAATCTATGAAACGCAAAACTTTAGGCATTCGTCGAAAACGCAAAAATACGTTCTCGTATTAGTTTTTTCATTTATTATTTTTTATTATATCACCTCCCGACCACCTGAAATTTATACAGCATAATCGAACTATATTTCGATATAAATTATCTCGTATGTGCTCATGTACTTGTGTTGTACTAATAACCATATATAACAACCATGTAGTATAACCATATAGTATAACCATATAGTATAACCATATATAAGTATATAAAAAACACTGTAAGAATGGTAAACGACGTAATGTACTTCAATGAAACTGTAATTAAATGTAATGATTAATTTATAATGTAAGAATGTACTTTAATAGAAAACTATAATGGACAATCATAAGCGAATGTGAAGTAATCATAATTGTAATCGTAATTGTAATGAACCAAAATTAATACGTACTCAGTCGTGTACTTAATTTGTACTTATGTACTATTACGAAATGATATCGCCTTCAGAAATGAAGATTCGGCAAAAATATACGATTAGTTTTTATTTTTATTTTTTTAAATTTTATTTGGAATCTTTCAAACATCTGATCATGTGTTTAAAAGGGGGAAACTTAACCTTCAACTGTCTTCCCCCAAACATTTAGGTTTATATTATACATGTATTTGAAAAATTACGGCACTTCATTAAGTCACTTCATTATAGCACTTCATTACGAGCCTCCCTTGTTAGCAGCCTCGCTGCGCGGAGGGGGCACAGGCCCTTGCTTCCTTAACTTAATTTTTTTTAGATTCGGCCTGAGCCATGGTCGAAAGAGGTCGAACCTCTACCCTTGTAAATTCAGAGCACTAACTGTAAATTTTTAAGAAGTAAATTAGAGTAAGAGAAACTTTTTATTTTTCCCCTTGAGTTGGGCTATCTTCAGAAGAACTTAGTCAGTTAAGCGATAAGTATAAAAGAAAAATCGATAAGTTTAGTACCAAGAGAAGTATCAGAGTATTATAGCAAGAGAAGAATTAATAATCGTCAACCCATAAAGCGAGAGAAAGAAACAACCCAAGCACCATAGAAGATAATGGCATAACAGTCTGGCGAGTCTGTAGCCAAGAGTTTAACAAGAGGCGACCGAAAAGAATTAGAATGTATAGAAGAAATATCCGTTGCTGCCTCATAACTAGAACCCCCGTCGATCCGAACCACCCATGGCCATAGACGGATGGGTTAACAGTCTGGCGACCCTGCCCCAGGATAAGAAAAAAGATTTTAAGAAGAAGAATATTTTAAGAAGAAGAATATTTTAAGAAGAAGAATATTTTAAGAAGAGAATATTTTAAGAAGAAGAATATTTTAAGAAGAATATTTTAGAAGAAGAATATTTTAAGAAGAGGATTTTAAGAAGAGGCCACTCTTGGCCAAGATAGAAATTACCCTGCATTAGGACCCACCATTTTGACCGGCGTGTCACGACTTCCTAGTTCGTAACATCCACCCTTAACCGGTTGTGTCACACTCCAAGTTCTCCACGCCTAGTTTTCATCCAAGAAGAAGTAGCCAGCAAGACGTCTTCAGGATACGTCTCTGAGGATTTCGCTCGTAGAAAAAATTTTGTTAAGTACAGAGTTGTTTTTTTAAGTAATTTATAAACACTTGAAAGGTCAGTATTAAACAATTAATAATGAGTATCAAGTTAGAATTTACAAGAAACACAGTGAACATTTCAGACACCAGTGTTACTTTTTTAGTGAAACAGTAATTGTCACAGAGTTAATGTCACAGAATTAATTGTCACAGACTTAATGCCACATAGTTCATTGCCACAGAGTTAATTGCCACAGTTATTTTCACTATTATATTCAGTATAGAAAAATTTTATTTTATGTACCTTCCCGTACATTAGATGAAATATTGTTACATTTTTTTTTTTATTTTTGTTTACAATTTTTCAAATTATTGAATTGAATGACTTGCAAATTAAGAAAGAGAGAGTTTACAGAGAGTTTATAGAGATTTAAAGAGATACTTGATTGCATTTCAGTAAGTCGTTTGCACAACCAAACCCCAGAGGGTTAATAGTGCTCCACTTGATTGAGATCAAGGCAGTCATTTTCCAGTTTCAGTTAATCTACACTTGATAGCAGTTCAAGTGCAAGTCAGTTTAGTCAGTTAGTTTCAAGATACTACTGGATAGAGTTCAAGTTAGTTTCAAGAAACTTGATAGAGTTCAAGTTAGTTCCAGAATACTTGATAAGAGTTCAAGTTAGTTTCAGAATACTTGATAGAGTTCAAGTTAGTTTCAGAATACTTGATAAGAGTTCAAGTTAGTTTCAGAATACTTGATAAGAGTTTCAAGTTAGTTTCAAGAACTTGATAGAGTTCAAGTCAGAGAGTTTTTATTTGAAGTCAGAGTTTTATTTGAAGTCAGAGTTTTAATTGAAGTCAGAGTTTTATTTGAAGTCAGAGTTTTATTCCAAGTCAGAGTTTTATTCCAAGTCAGTTTTCGAGTCCCAAGTCGAGTTTTCGAGTCCCAAGTCGAATTTTCGAGTCCCAAGTCGAGTTTTCGAATCCCAAGTCGAGTTTTCAAGTCCCAAGTTAGTTTTCAAGTCCCAAGTCATTTCAATGCAGTCAATTGAATTCAACTTTTTCTTTGTAATTTAAGAGAATTTGATTTAAGAAAATGTAATTTAAGAATTTAATTCAACCTTTTTTTTTGTTGTAAAAGAGAATTTAATTCAACCAGAATTGACCGGTTTGCGTCTTTAGTTTAACCTTTTTTCTTGTTTGTAAGAAGGAAATTGACCGATTTGTCTTTTCTTTTCATGCATTGTTGCGTGTATAAATATATAGTTATGTAATTTATTATTTGTAACAAAACCGTTTTTACAAAGGTTGTAACGATTTTGGTAATTATTGTAATGTATATGAGGAACATGCCGTCCCTCCGTTTGTTGAACTCTTTTAATTTTTGTTCTAAGTAGTGTGACAAGCAATCTTTTTTTAAAGAGCAAAGTGCTCACGAAAGATGTAATTGTCAATTTCAGACTTATACCCCCCGCTTAGTCACTCAATTCCCCCGAATGTAGTACTCCAAACTTTGTCTTTTTATTTTATTTTATTTTAACACCCCCCAACCCCAGTTGAACTGTGTCAACCGGAGAAATGGTTCAACCATGGTTAATTCCTCTTTAGTACTATGGAACATAACCTCCATTTATGTTAAGTTGTGTTTTTTTTTATTTTTAAGAATATTACAGTATATGTTTAGTTCATTATAGTTTATAATTGATTTCTATTTTCAATTTTTATATTTTTTACATTTTTTTATTCGATGAATACTGAGTAATTGTGTTGGTCGAATTTAATTAATTGTGTGTCAAAATATCAAATAATTCAAATTCTATCAACATTCAACGAAAGAGTATGATTTTTCTACTTAACATGCAAAAATTATTAAACCTTTTTAATATTTTTTTTTATTATATAAAAATAATTTTTAATGTAAAATTTACCTGAAATTATTAAAAGAAAAGATTGTTCGAAATGCTTTCCTTCCATTTCAATAACTTTTTTATTCTTGGCCGAAACTCATCTAAAGTTCGATTTACTTTTATTTTTAAGAGTATTATAAAATTATGTTTAGCTCATTAAAATGCATAATTGATTTATATTTTTAATTTGTATTCTTAATTTTTTTTAAATTCAATTATCGTACCGATACTTCTGGTCAATGTTAATGGTTATATAGTTCATATATAGCTAGGAATGTTACTAGTCGAATTTAATTCCATCTTCAAAATTTAATTTTTAATACCGTTAGATTTACTTTCATTAATTGTAAGGTCCTCTAAGTTCGTTTTTTTTAATTACCTTTTACGTGTAACTGATTAATTATGTAAAATCTATAATCCTAATTGAATTTTATTACTTTTGACACATATTCGAATTCATTTACGTTCCGTCCCTCCAGTCACTTTTGCATTAAAACTCGTATGCAAACATCATCATTATAATACATCATAATTATTGCTTACTATATATAAATTCTCGCTCATGCATTTATTAAGTTATTTTATCTGTTCCTTAAATATATATATATATATATATATATATATATAATCCTAATCCACCAATGACCCCTAATGATCTAGTTCTTCACGGGATGAACAAATTGCTCTCATATTCTACATACTATTGTACCGACTCACTCATCTACAGATGCTTCTTACCAATATTTATAGATACATCTGCACACTGACGTATAATTTCAACTATTCAACTATAAATCCCCTTTCTCCTTTTGAACGTATCACCAACCACTACAATCTGTACCCAATAAACATAAAAACATTTGACCACAGGTCTATACATCATCCACTACGTAATTCGATTTGTACCTACAACAGTCAATAAAAATGCATGTATGCACACTACATATACATATATACAAACCTTATGCTAAAATTATTGGATATCACAATAAACTATTTCATTACGTGTAAGTGCTAACTATGCTATTTAGTCTTAATCATTTTTGCTTTCTAATATATCTTGCTTGTGCATTTATTCAGTTAATTTAACAATCCTCTCAGCTAATTTGTCCCTCGAAATTGTAAGATACACACTTTGTACCTAGTACACAAAAATACACACTAGACCATAGGTCTATACATCATCCATCACGTAATTCTATTTTTACCTGCAATAGTCAATAAAATTAGTTTATCAATTGTACTATCATGGAAGCCTTGAAAAATCCATGAACTTTAAAATTTACGTTTTTCCCATTTATCTACTACTCATTATGTATGTAATTTTCCCCCCAGAAAAATAAAATTTTGCTAAAAATTTAACAATATCATTCTTTGTCTAACTTAATTGTTTGTCCAAATTAATGTATTAATCCTTTTATTCTGTTCGTCTAAATTAAAGTATTAATCTTTGAATTTTTTTATATTTTATAATAACTTATAATAACTCTCTAAGCATAATAACTAACTTGTTCTGTATAAAACTTGTAATGTAAAAAGAATTCGTCATCATCTAATTTGAATTCGTTAGATGTTATTTTCTCAATTGTATTGTATTAATTGTATTATATTGTTGTATTAATTAATGCCATTTTAGAGGGGGAACACTGTAAAAAATGAACAATGAATAATCCATATTCATTTTTACATAAGAAACCAAAATCGCCTAAGCGAGTTTTGGATAGAATTTCGATTTGTACTTCTTTATTCATTACTGTATTTCTCTAATTCATCTTTTCTAATAATGACTTATACACTATGACGTCATAAAATAACTTAATTCTCTTTACGTTTCCCATACCTTGTACAATAAATCACGTGCTTAGTATATGGACATCTTCCGTATGCAATGTATGGTAAATTCTTTAATAATAATGTTGTGGTGTTATGTAGTATAAACATTATTATTCAACCATATTCATCCATACCCTACGTCACATTTTCCCGTCATTAATTTCCCTTGATCATTATCCTATATAAATTTTATTAAATATTCATTTTTACTCGTGTCAATCTATGAAACGCAAAACTTTAGGCATTCGTTCGAAAACGCAAAAATACGTTCTCGTATTAGTTTTTTCATTTATTATTTTTTATTATATCACTCCCGCACCTGAAATTTATAACTATTATAACTATTATTTCGTATATAAATTATCTCGTATGTGCTCATGTACCTGTGTGGTACTAATAACCATATATAACAACCATGTAGTATAACCATATATAACCATATAGTATAACCATATATAAGTATATAAAAACACTGTAAGAATGGTAAACGACGTAATGTACTTCAATGAAACTGTAATTAAATGTAATGATTTAATTTATAATGTAAGAATGTACTTTAATAGAACTATAATGGACAATCATAAGCGAATGTGAAGTAATCCATAATTGTAATCGTAATTGTAATGAACCAAAATTAATACGTACTCAGTCGTGTACTTAATTTGTACTTATGTACTATTACGAAATGATATCGCCTTCAGAAATGAAGATTCGGCAAAAATATGATTAGTTTTTATTTTATTTTTTTAAAATTTTTATTTGGAATCTTTCAAACATCGATCATGTGTTTAAAAGGGGGAAACTTAACCTTCAACTGTCTTCCCCAAAATTTAGGTTATATTATACATGTATTTGAAAAATTACGGCACTTCATTAAGTCACTTCATTATAGCACTTCATTACGAGCCTCCCTTGTTAGCAGCCTCGCTGCGAGGAGGGGGCACAGGCCCCTTGCTTCCTTAACTTAATTTTTTAGATTCCGGCCTGAGCCATGGTCGAAAGAGGTCGAACCTCTACCCTTGTAAATTCAGAGCACTAACTGTAAATTTTTAAGAAGTAAATTAGAGTAAGAGAAACTTTTTATTTTTCCCCTTGAGTTGGGCTATCTTCAGAAGAACTTAGTCAGTTAAGTCGATAAGTTATAAAAGAAAAATCGATAAGTTTAGTACCAAGAGAAAGTATCAGAGTATTATAGCAAGAGAAGAATTAATAATCGTCAACCCATAAAGCGAGAGAAAGAAACAACCCAAGCACCATAGAAGATAATGGCATAACAGTCTGGCGAGTCTGTAGCCAAGAGTTTAACAAGAGGCGACCGAAAGAATTAGAATGTTATAGAAGAAATATCCGTTGCTGCCTCATAACTAGAACCCCCGTCGATCCGAACCACCCCATGGCCATAGACGGATGGGTTAACAGTCTGGCGACCCTGCCCCAGGATAAGAAAAAGATTTTAAGAAGAAGAATATTTTAAGAAGAAGAATATTTTAAGAAGAAGAATATTTTAAGAAGAAGAATATTTTAAGAAGAAGAATATTTTAAGAAGAATATTTTAAGAAGAAGAATATTTTAAGAAGAGGATTTTAAGAAGAGGCCACTCTTTGGCCAAGATAGAAATTACCCTGCATTAGGACCCACCATTTGACCGGCGTGTCACGACTTCTAGTTCGTAACATCCACCCTTGAACCGGTGTGTCACGACTCCAAGTTCTCCACGCCTAGTTTTCATCCAAGAAGAAGTAGCCAGCAAGACGTCTTCAGGACACGTCTCTGAGGATTTCGCTCGTAGAAAATTTTGTTAAGTACAGAGTTGTTTTTTTAAGTAATTTATAAACACTTGAAAGGTCAGTATTATTAACAATTAATAATGAGTATCAAGTTAGAATTTACAAGAAACACAGTGAACATTTCAGACACCAGTGATACTTTTTTTAGTGAAACAGTAATTGTCACAGAGTTAATTGTCACAGAATTAATTGTCACAGACTTAATTGCCACATAGTTCATTGCCACAGAGTTAATTGCCACAGTTATTTTCACTATTATATTCAGTATAGAATAATTTTATTTTATGTACCTTCCCGTACATTAGAATGAAATATTGTTACATTTTTTTATTTTTTTTTACAATTTTTTCAAATTATTGAATTGAATTGACTTGCAAATTAAGAAAGAGAGAGTTTACAGAGAGTTTATAGAGATTTAAAGAGATACTTGATTGCATTTCAAGTAAGTCGTTTGCACAACCAAACCCCAGAGGTTAATAGTCTCCACTTGATTGAGATCAAGTGCAGTCATTTTCCAGTTTCAGTTAATCTACACTTGATAGCAGTTCAAGTGCAAGTCAGTTTTAGTCAGTTTAGTTTCAAGATACTACTGGATAGAGTTCAAGTTAGTTTCAAGAATACTTGATAGAGTTCAAGTTAGTTCCAGAATACTTGATAAGAGTTCAAGTTAGTTTCAGAATACTTGATAAGAGTTCAAGTTAGTTTCAGAATACTTGATAAGAGTTCAAGTTAGTTTCAGAATACTTGATAAGAGTTCAAGTTAGTTTCAAGAATACTTGATAGAGTTCAAGTCAGACAGTTTTATTTGAAGTCAGAGTTTTATTTGAAGTCAGAGTTTTAATTGAAGTCAGAGTTTTATTTGAAGTCAGAGTTTTATTCCAAGTCAGAGTTTTATTCCAAGTCAGTTTTCGAGTCCCAAGTCGAGTTTTCGAGTCCCAAGTCGAATTTTCGAGTCCCAAGTCGAGTTTTCGAATCCCAAGTCGAGTTTTCAAGTCCCAAGTTAGTTTTCAAGTCCCAAGTCATTTCAATGCAGTCAATTGAATTCAACTTTTTCTTTGTAATTTAAGAGAATTTGATTTAAGAAAATGTAATTTAAGAATTTAATTCAACCTTTTTTTTTGTTGTAAAAGAGAATTTAATTCAACCAGAATTGACCGGTTTGCGTCTTTAGTTTAACCTTTTTTCTTGTTTGTAAGAAGGAAATTGACCGATTTGTCTTTTCTTTTCATGCATTGTTGCGTGTATAAATATATAGTTATGTAATTTATTATTTGTAACAAAACCGTTTTTACAAAGGTTGTAACGATTTTGGTAATTATTGTAATGTATATGAGGAACATGCCGTCCCTCCGTTTGTTGAACTCTTTTAATTTTTGTTCTAAGTAGTGTGACAAGCAATCTTTTTTTAAAGAGCAAAGTGCTCACGAAAGATGTAATTGTCAATTTCAGACTTATACCCCCCGCTTAGTCACTCAATTCCCCCGAATGTAGTACTCCAAACTTTGTCTTTTTATTTTATTTTATTTTAACACCCCCAACCCCAGTTGAACTGTGTCAACCGGAGAAATGGTTCAACCATGGTTAATTCCTCTTTAGTACTATGGAACATAACCTCCATTTATGTTAAGTTGTTTTTTTTTATTTTTAAGAATATTACAGTATATGTTTAGTTCATTATAGTTTATAATTGATTTCTATATTTCAATTTTTATATTTTTACATTTTTTATTCGATGAATACTGAGTAATTGTGTTGGTCGAATTTAATTAATTGTGTGTCAAAATATCAAATAATTCAAATTCTATCAACATTCAACGAAAGAGTATGATTTTTCTACTTAACATGCAAAAATTATTAAACCTTTTTAATATTTTTTTTTATATAAAAATAATTTTTAATGTAAAATTTACCTGAAATTATTAAAAGAAAAGATTGTTCGAAATGCTTTCCTTCCATTTCAATAACTTTTTATTCTTGGCCGAAACTCATCTAAAGTTCGATTTACTTTTATTTTAAGAGTATTATAAAATTATGTTTAGCTCATTAAAATGCATAATTGATTTATATTTTTAATTTGTATTCTTAATTTTTTTAAATTCAATTATCGTACCGATACTTCTGGTCAATGTTAATGGTTATATAGTTCATATATAGCTAGGAATGTTACTAGTCGAATTTAATTCCATCTTCAAAATTTAATTTTTAATACCGTTAGATTTACTTTCATTAATTGTAAGGTCCTCTAAGTTCGTTTTTTTTAATTACCTTTTACGTGTAACTGATTAATTATGTAAAATCTATAATCCTAATTGAATTTTATTACTTTTGACACATATTCGAATTCATTTACGTTCCGTCCCTCCAGTCACTTTTGCATTAAAACTCGTATGCAAACATCATCATTATAATACATCATAATTATTGCTTACTATATATAAATTCTCTCTCATGCATTTATTAAGTTATTTTATCTGTTTTATTATATATATATATATATATATATATATATATATTCCTAATCCACCAATGACCCCTAATGATCTAGTTCTTCACGGGATGAACAAATTGCTCTCATATTCTACATACTATTGTACCGACTCACTCATCTACAGATGCTTCTTACCAATATTTATAGATACATCTGCACACTGACGTATAATTTCAACTATTCAACTATAAATCCCCTTTCTCCTTTTGAACGTATCACCAACCACTACAATCTGTACCCAATAAACATAAATAAACATTTGACCACAGGTCTATACATCATCCACTACGTAATCGATTTGTACCTACAAGTCAATAAAAATGCATGTATGCACACTACATATACTATATATACAAACCTTATGCTAAAATTATTGGATATCACAATAAACTATTTCATTACGTGTAAGTGCTAACTATGCTATTTAGTCTTAATCATTTTTGCTTTCTATATATCTTGCTTGTGCATTTATTCAGTTAATTTAACAATCCTCTCAGCTAATTTGTCCCTCGAAATTGTAAGATACCACTTTGTACCTAGTACACAAAAATACACACTAGACCATAGGTCTATACATCATCCATCACGTAATTCTATTTTTACCTGCAATAGTTTAATAAATTAGTTTATCAATTGTACTATCATGGAAGCCTTGAAAAATCCATGAACTTTAAATTTACGTTTTTCCCATTTATCTACTACATTATGTATGTAATTTTCCCCGCCCAGAAAAATAAAATTTTGCTAAAAATTTAACAATATCATTCTTTGTCTAACTTAATTGTTTGTCCAAATTATGTATTAATCCTTTTATTCTGTTCGTCTAAATTAAAGTATTAATCTTTGAATTTTTTTATATTTTATAATAACTTATAATAACTCTCTAAGCATAATAACTAACCATTGTTCGGTATAAAACTTGTAATGTAAAAAAGAATTCGTCATCATCTAATTTGAATTCGTTAGATGTTATTTTTCTCAATTGTATTGTATTAATTGTATATATTGTTTGTATTAATTAATGCCATTTTAGAGGGGAACACTGTAAAAAATGAAAATGAATAATCCATATTCATTTTTACATAAGAACCAAAATCGCCTAAGCGAGTTTTGGACATAGAATTTCGATTTTGTACTTCTTTATTCCATTACTGTATTTCTCTAATTCATCTTTTCTAATAATGACTTATACACTATGACGTCATAAAATAACTTAATTCTCTTTACGTTTCCATACCTTGTACAATAAATCACGTGCTTAGTATATGGACATCTTCCGTATGCAATGTATGGTAAATTCTTTAATAATAATGTTTGTGGTGTTATGTAGTATAAACATTATTATTCAACCATATTCATCCATAACCCTACGTCACATTTTCCCGTCATTAATTTCCCTTGATCATTATCCTATATAAATTTTATTAAATTTCATTTTTACTCGTGTCATCTATGAAACGCAAAACTTTAGGCATTCGTTCGAAAACGCAAAAATACGTTCTCGTATTAGTTTTTTCATTTATTATTTTTTATTATATCACCTCCCGCACCTCTCATTTATTATTATCAATTATATATATCACCTTCTATAACCGTCCCTCTGAAATTTATAAACATATTATAACTATTATTTCGTATATAAATTATCTCGTATGTGCTCATGTACTTGTGTTGTACTAATAACCATATATAACAACCATGTAGTATAACCATATAGTATAACCATATAGTATAACCATATATAAGTATATAAAAACACTGTAAGAATGGTAAACGACGTAATGTACTTCAATGAAACTGTAATTAAATGTAATGATTTAATTTATAATGTAAGAATGTACTTTAATAGAACTATAATGGACAATCATAAGCGAATGTGAAGTAATCCATAATTGTAATCGTAATTGTAATGAACCAAAATTAATACGTACTCAGTCGTGTACTTAATTTGTACTTATGTACTATTACGAAATGATATCGCCTTCAGAAATGAAGATTCGGCAAAAATATACGATTAGTTTTTATTTTTATTTTTTTAAAATTTTTATTTGGAATCTTTCAAACATCTGATCATGTGTTTAAAAGGGGGAAACTTAACCTTCAACTGTCTTCCCCCAAACATTTAGGTTTATATTATACATGTATTTGAAAAATTACGGCACTTCATTAAGTCACTTCATTATAGCACTTCATTACGAGCCTCCCTTGTTAGCAGCCTCGCTGCGAGGAGGGGGCACAGGCCCCTTGCTTCCTTAACTTAATTTTTTTAGATTCCGGCCTGAGCCATGGTCGAAAGAGGTCGAACCTCTACCCTTGTAAATTCAGAGCACTAACTGTAAATTTTTAAGAAGTAAATTAGAGTAAGAGAAACTTTTTATTTTTCCCCTTGAGTTGGGCTATCTTCAGAAGAACTTAGTCAGTTAAGTCGATAAGTTATAAAGAAAAATCGATAAGTTTAGTACCAAGAGAAAGTATCAGAGTATTATAGCAAGAGAAGAATTAATAATCGTCAACCCATAAAGCGAGAGAAAGAAACAACCCAAGCACCATAGAAGATAATGGCATAACAGTCTGGCGAGTCTGTAGCCAAGAGTTTAACAAGAGGCGACCGAAAAGAATTAGAATGTTATAGAAGAAATATCCGTTGCTGCCTCATAACTAGAACCCCCGTCGATCCGAACCACCCCATGGCCATAGACGGATGGGTTAACAGTCTGGCGACCCTGCCCCAGGATAAGAAAAAGATTTAAGAAGAAGAATATTTTAAGAAGAAGAATATTTTAAGAAGAAGAATATTTTAAGAAGAAGAATATTTTAAGAAGAATATTTTAAGAAGAAGAATATTTTAAGAAGAGGATTTTAAGAAGAGGATCTCTTTGGCCAAGATAGAAATTACCCTGCATTAGGACCCACCATTTGACCGGCGTGTCACGACTTCTAGTTCGTAACATCCACCCTTGAACCGGTGTGTCACGACTCCAAGTTCTCCACGCCTAGTTTTCATCCAAGAAGAAGTAGCCAGCAAGACGTCTTCAGGACACGTCTCTGAGGATTTCGCTCGTAGAAAATTTTGTTAAGTACAGAGTTGTTTTTTTAAGTAATTTATAAACACTTGAAAGGTCAGTATTATTAACAATTAATAATGAGTATCAAGTTAGAATTTACAAGAAACACAGTGAACATTTCAGACACCAGTGATACTTTTTTTAGTGAAACAGTAATTGTCACAGAGTTAATTGTCACAGAATTAATTGTCACAGACTTAATTGCCACATAGTTCATTGCCACAGAGTTAATTGCCACAGTTATTTTCACTATTATATTCAGTATAGAATAATTTTATTTTATGTACCTTCCCGTACATTAGAATGAAATATTGTTACATTTTTTTTTATTTTTTGTTTACAATTTTTTCAAATTATTGAATTGAATTGACTTGCAAATTAAGAAAGAGAGAGTTTACAGAGAGTTTATAGAGATTTAAAGAGATACTTGATTGCATTTCAAGTAAGTCGTTTTGCACAACCAAACCCCAGAGGTTAATAGTCTCCACTTGATTGAGATCAAGTGCAGTCATTTTCCAGTTTCAGTTAATCTACACTTGATAGCAGTTCAAGTGCAAGTCAGTTTTAGTCAGTTTAGTTTCAAGATACTACTGGATAGAGTTCAAGTTAGTTTCAAGAATACTTGATAGAGTTCAAGTTAGTTCCAGAATACTTGATAAGAGTTCAAGTTAGTTTCAGAATACTTGATAAGAGTTCAAGTTAGTTTCAGAATACTTGATAAGAGTTCAAGTTAGTTTCAGAATACTTGATAAGAGTTCAAGTTAGTTTCAAGAATACTTGATAGAGTTCAAGTCAGACAGTTTTATTTGAAGTCAGAGTTTTATTTGAAGTCAGAGTTTTAATTGAAGTCAGAGTTTTATTTGAAGTCAGAGTTTTATTCCAAGTCAGAGTTTTATTCCAAGTCAGTTTTCGAGTCCCAAGTCGAGTTTTCGAGTCCCAAGTCGAATTTTCGAGTCCCAAGTCGAGTTTTCGAATCCCAAGTCGAGTTTTCAAGTCCCAAGTTAGTTTTCAAGTCCCAAGTCATTTCAATGCAGTCAATTGAATTCAACTTTTTCTTTGTAATTTAAGAGAATTTGATTTAAGAAAATGTAATTTAAGAATTTAATTCAACCTTTTTTTTTGTTGTAAAAGAGAATTTAATTCAACCAGAATTGACCGGTTTGCGTCTTTAGTTTAACCTTTTTTCTTGTTTGTAAGAAGGAAATTGACCGATTTGTCTTTTCTTTTCATGCATTGTTGCGTGTATAAATATATAGTTATGTAATTTATTATTTGTAACAAAACCGTTTTTACAAAGGTTGTAACGATTTTGGTAATTATTGTAATGTATATGAGGAACATGCCGTCCCTCCGTTTGTTGAACTCTTTTAATTTTTGTTCTAAGTAGTGTGACAAGCAATCTTTTTTTAAAGAGCAAAGTGCTCACGAAAGATGTAATTGTCAATTTCAGACTTATACCCCCGCTTAGTCACTCAATTCCCCCGAATGTAGTACTCCAAACTTTGTCTTTTTATTTTATTTTATTTTAACACCCCCCAACCCCAGTTGAACTGTGTCAACCGGAGAAATGGTTCAACCATGGTTAATTCCTCTTTAGTACTATGGAACATAACCTCCATTTATGTTAAGTTGTGTTTTTTTTTATTTTTAAGAATATTACAGTATATGTTTAGTTCATTATAGTTTATAATTGATTTCTATTTTCAATTTTTATATTTTTTACATTTTTTTATTCGATGAATACTGAGTAATTGTGTTGGTCGAATTTAATTAATTGTGTGTCAAAATATCAAATAATTCAAATTCTATCAACATTCAACGAAAGAGTATGATTTTTCTACTTAACATGCAAAAATTATTAAACCTTTTTAATATTTTTTTTTATTATATAAAAATAATTTTTAATGTAAAATTTACCTGAAATTATTAAAAGAAAAGATTGTTCGAAATGCTTTCCTTCCATTTCAATAACTTTTTTATTCTTGGCCGAAACTCATCTAAAGTTCGATTTACTTTTATTTTTAAGAGTATTATAAAATTATGTTTAGCTCATTAAAATGCATAATTGATTTATATTTTTAATTTGTATTCTTAATTTTTTTTAAATTCAATTATCGTACCGATACTTCTGGTCAATGTTAATGGTTATATAGTTCATATATAGCTAGGAATGTTACTAGTCGAATTTAATTCCATCTTCAAAATTTAATTTTTAATACCGTTAGATTTACTTTCATTAATTGTAAGGTCCTCTAAGTTCGTTTTTTTTAATTACCTTTTACGTGTAACTGATTAATTATGTAAAATCTATAATCCTAATTGAATTTTATTACTTTTGACACATATTCGAATTCATTTACGTTCCGTCCCTCCAGTCACTTTTGCATTAAAACTCGTATGCAAACATCATCATTATAATACATCATAATTATTGCTTACTATATATAAATTCTCGCTCATGCATTTATTAAGTTATTTTATCTGTTCCTTAAAGTATATATATATATATATATATATATATATATATCCTAATCCACCAATGACCCCTAATGATCTAGTTCTTCACGGGATGAACAAATTGCTCTCATATTCTACATACTATTGTACCGACTCACTCATCTACAGATGCTTCTTACCAATATTTATAGATACATCTGCACACTGACGTATAATTTCAACTATTCAACTATAAATCCCCTTTCTCCTTTTGAACGTATCACCAACCACTACAATCTGTACCCAATAAACATAAATAAACATTTGACCACAGGTCTATACATCATCCACTACGTAATTCGATTTGTACCTACAACAGTCAATAAAAATGCATGTATGCACACTACATATACTATATATACAAACCTTATGCTAAAATTATTGGATATCACAATAAACTATTTCATTACGTGTAAGTGCTAACTATGCTATTTAGTCTTAATCATTTTTGCTTTCTAATATATCTTGCTTGTGCATTTATTCAGTTAATTTAACAATCCTCTCAGCTAATTTGTCCCTCGAAATTGTAAGATACACACTTTGTACCTAGTACACAAAAATACACACTAGACCATAGGTCTATACATCATCCATCACGTAATTCTATTTTTACCTGCAATAGTCAATAAAATTAGTTTATCAATTGTACTATCATGGAAGCCTTGAAAAATCCATGAACTTTAAAATTTACGTTTTTCCCATTTATCTACTACTCATTATGTATGTAATTTTCCCCCCAGAAAAATAAAATTTTGCTAAAAATTTAACAATATCATTCTTTGTCTAACTTAATTGTTTGTCCAAATTAATGTATTAATCCTTTTATTCTGTTCGTCTAAATTAAAGTATTAATCTTTGAATTTTTTTATATTTTATAATAACTTATAATAACTCTCTAAGCATAATAACTAACTTGTTCTGTATAAAACTTGTAATGTAAAAAAGAATTCGTCATCATCTAATTTGAATTCGTTAGATGTTATTTTCTCAATTGTATTGTATTAATTGTATTATATTGTTGTATTAATTAATGCCATTTTAGAGGGGGAACACTGTAAAAAATGAACAATGAATAATCCATATTCATTTTTACATAAGAAACCAAAATCGCCTAAGCGAGTTTTGGATAGAATTTCGATTTGTACTTCTTTATTCATTACTGTATTTCTCTAATTCATCTTTTCTAATAATGACTTATACACTATGACGTCATAAAATAACTTAATTCTCTTTACGTTTCCCATACCTTGTACAATAAATCACGTGCTTAGTATATGGACATCTTCCGTATGCAATGTATGGTAAATTCTTTAATAATAATGTTGTGGTGTTATGTAGTATAAACATTATTATTCAACCATATTCATCCATACCCTACGTCACATTTTCCCGTCATTAATTTCCCTTGATCATTATCCTATATAAATTTTATTAAATATTCATTTTTACTCGTGTCAATCTATGAAACGCAAAACTTTAGGCATTCGTTCGAAAACGCAAAAATACGTTCTCGTATTAGTTTTTTCATTTATTATTTTTTATTATATCACCTCCCGCACCTGAACTCGAAAATGCTTAGTTGTTATCAAATTCCGCGAACTATAGCATAAGTGAGCGCTTCTAAGGTGGAAACCTCCTGTCCCTCTGATTTGAAATTTATAACATATTATAACTATTATTTCGTATATAAATTATCTCGTATGTGCTCATGTACTTGTGTTGTACTAATAACCATATATAACAACCATGTAGTATAACCATATAGTATAACCATATAGTATAACCATATATAAGTATATAAAAACACTGTAAGAATGGTAAACGACGTAATGTACTTCAATGAAACTGTAATTAAATGTAATGATTTAATTTATAATGTAAGAATGTACTTTAATAGAACTATAATGGACAATCATAAGCGAATGTGAAGTAATCCATAATTGTAATCGTAATTGTAATGAACCAAAATTAATACGTACTCAGTCGTGTACTTAATTTGTACTTATGTACTATTACGAAATGATATCGCCTTCAGAAATGAAGATTCGGCAAAAATATACGATTAGTTTTTATTTTTATTTTTTTAAAATTTTTATTTGGAATCTTTCAAACATCTGATCATGTGTTTAAAAGGGGGAAACTTAACCTTCAACTGTCTTCCCCCAAACATTTAGGTTTATATTATACATGTATTTGAAAAATTACGGCACTTCATTAAGTCACTTCATTATAGCACTTCATTACGAGCTCCCTTGTTAGCAGCCTCGCTGCGAGGAGGGGGCACAGGCCCCTTGCTTCCTTAACTTAATTTTTTTAGATTCCGGCCTGAGCCATGGTCGAAAGAGGTCGAACCTCTACCCTTGTAAATTCAGAGCACTAACTGTAAATTTTTAAGAAGTAAATTAGAGTAAGAGAAACTTTTTATTTTTCCCCTTGAGTTGGGCTATCTTCAGAAGAACTTAGTCAGTTAAGTCGATAAGTTATAAAAGAAAAATCGATAAGTTTAGTACCAAGAGAAAGTATCAGAGTATTATAGCAAGAGAAGAATTAATAATCGTCAACCCATAAAGCGAGAGAAAGAAACAACCCAAGCACCATAGAAGATAATGGCATAACAGTCTGGCGAGTCTGTAGCCAAGAGTTTAACAAGAGGCGACCGAAAAGAATTAGAATGTTATAGAAGAAATATCCGTTGCTGCCTCATAACTAGAACCCCCGTCGATCCGAACCACCCCATGGCCATAGACGGATGGGTTAACAGTCTGGCGACCCTGCCCCAGGATAAGAAAAAGATTTTAAGAAGAAGAATATTTTAAGAAGAAGAATATTTTAAGAAGAAGAATATTTTAAGAAGAATATTTTAAGAAGAAGAATATTTTAAGAAGAATATTTTAAGAAGAGAATATTTTAAGAAGAGGATTTTAAGAAGAGGCCACTCTTTGGCCAAGATAGAAATTACCCTGCATTAGGACCCACCATTTGACCGGCGTGTCAAGACTTCTAGTTCGTAACATCCACCCTTGAACCGGTGTGTCACGACTCCAAGTTCTCCACGCCTAGTTTTCATCCAAGAAGAAGTAGCCAGCAAGACGTCTTCAGGACACGTCTCTGAGGATTTCGCTCGTAGAAAATTTTGTTAAGTACAGAGTTGTTTTTTTAAGTAATTTATAAACACTTGAAAGGTCAGTATTATTAACAATTAATAATGAGTATCAAGTTAGAATTTACAAGAAACACAGTGAACATTTCAGACACCAGTGATACTTTTTTTAGTGAAACAGTAATTGTCACAGAGTTAATTGTCACAGAATTAATTGTCACAGACTAATTGCCACATAGTTCATTGCCACAGAGTTAATTGCCACAGTTATTTTCACTATTATATTCAGTATAGAATAATTTTATTTTATGTACCTTCCCGTACATTAGAATGAAATATTGTTACATTTTTTTATATTTTTTTTTACAATTTTTTCAAATTATTGAATTGAATTGACTTGCAAATTAAGAAAGAGAGAGTTTACAGAGAGTTTATAGAGATTTAAAGAGATACTTGATTGCATTTCAAGTAAGTCGTTTTGCACAACCAAACCCCAGAGGTTAATAGTCTCCACTTGATTGAGATCAAGTGCAGTCATTTTCCAGTTTCAGTTAATCTACACTTGATAGCAGTTCAAGTGCAAGTCAGTTTAGTCAGTTAGTTTCAAGATACTACTGGATAGAGTTCAAGTTAGTTTCAGAATACTTGATAAGAGTTCAAGTTAGTTTCAGAATACTTGATAAGAGTTCAAGTTAGTTTCAGAATACTTGATAAGAGTTCAAGTTAGTTTCAAGAATACTTGATAGAGTTCAAGTCAGACAGTTTTATTTGAAGTCAGAGTTTTATTTGAAGTCAGAGTTTTAATTGAAGTCAGAGTTTTATTTGAAGTCAGAGTTTTATTCCAAGTCAGAGTTTTATTCCAAGTCAGTTTCGAGTCCCAAGTCGAGTTTTCGAGTCCAAGTCGAATTTTCGGTCCAAGTCGAGTTTTCGATCCCAAGTCGAGTTTTCAAGTCCCAAGTTAGTTTTCAAGTCCCAAGTCATTTCAATGCAGTCAATTGAATTCAACTTTTTCTTTGTAATTTAAGAGAATTTGATTTAAGAAAATGTAATTTAAGAATTTAATTCAACCTTTTTTTTGTTGTAAAAGAGAATTTAATTCAACCAGAATTGACCGGTTTGCGTCTTTAGTTTAACCTTTTTTCTTGTTTGTAAGAAGGAAATTGACCGATTTGTCTTTTCTTTTCATGCATTGTTGCGTGTATAAATATATAGTTATGTAATTTATTATTTGTAACAAAACCGTTTTTACAAAGGTTGTAACGATTTTGGTAATTATTGTAATGTATATGAGGAACATGCCGTCCCTCCGTTTGTTGAACTCTTTTAATTTTTGTTCTAAGTAGTGTGACAAGCAATCTTTTTTTAAAGAGCAAAGTGCTCACGAAAGATGTAATTGTCAATTTCAGACTTATACCCCCCGCTTAGTCACTCAATTCCCCCGAATGTAGTACTCCAAACTTTGTCTTTTTATTTTATTTTATTTTAACACCCCCCAACCCCAGTTGAACTGTGTCAACCGGAGAAATGGTTCAACCATGGTTAATTCCTCTTTAGTACTATGGAACATAACCTCCATTTATTTAAGTTTGTTTTTTTATTTTTAAGAATATTACAGTATATGTTTAGTTCATTATAGTTTATAATTGATTTCTATTTTCAATTTTTATATTTTTTACATTTTTTTATTCGATGAATACTGAGTAATTGTGTTGGTCGAATTTAATTAATTGTGTGTCAAAATATCAAATAATTCAAATTCTATCAACATTCAACGAAAGAGTATGATTTTTCTACTTAACATGCAAAAATTATTAAACCTTTTTAATATTTTTTTTTATTATAAAAATAATTTTTAATGTAAAATTTACCTGAAATTATTAAAAGAAAAGATTGTTCGAAATGCTTTCCTTCCATTTCAATAACTTTTTTATTCTTGGCCGAAACTCATCTAAAGTTCGATTTACTTTTATTTTTAAGAGTATTATAAAATTATGTTTAGCTCATTAAAATGCATAATTGATTTATATTTTTAATTTGTATTCTTAATTTTTTTAAATTCAATTATCGTACCGATACTTCTGGTCAATGTTAATGGTTATATAGTTCATATATAGCTAGGAATGTTACTAGTCGAATTTAATTCCATCTTCAAAATTTAATTTTTAATACCGTTAGATTTACTTTCATTAATTGTAAGGTCCTCTAAGTTCGTTTTTTTTAATTACCTTTTACGTGTAACTGATTAATTATGTAAAATCTATAATCCTAATTGAATTTTATTACTTTTGACACATATTCGAATTCATTTACGTTCCGTCCCTCCAGTCACTTTTGCATTAAAACTCGTATGCAAACATCATCATTATAATACATCATAATTATTGCTTACTATATATAAATTCTCGCTCATGCATTTATTAAGTTATTTTATCTGTTCCTTAAAGTATATATATATATATATATATATATATATATATATCCTAATCCACCAATGACCCCTAATGATCTAGTTCTTCACGGGATGAACAAATTGCTCTCATATTCTACATACTATTGTACCGACTCACTCATCTACAGATGCTTCTTACCAATATTTATAGATACATCTGCACACTGACGTATAATTTCAACTATTCAACTATAAATCCCCTTTCTCCTTTTGAACGTATCACCAACCACTACAATCTGTACCCAATAAACATAAATACACATTTGACCACAGGTCTATACATCATCCACTACGTAATTCGATTTGTACCTACAACAGTCAATAAAAATGCATGTATGCACACTACATATACTATATATACAAACCTTATGCTAAAATTATTGGATATCACAATAAACTATTTCATTACGTGTAAGTGCTAACTATGCTATTTAGTCTTAATCATTTTTGCTTTCTAATATATCTTGCTTGTGCATTTATTCAGTTAATTTAACAATCCTCTCAGCTAATTTGTCCCTCGAAATTGTAAGATACACACTTTGTACCTAGTACACAAAAATACACACTAGACCATAGGTCTATACATCATCCATCACGTAATTCTATTTTTACCTGCAATAGTCAATAAAATTAGTTTATCAATTGTACTATCATGGAAGCCTTGAAAAATCCATGAACTTTAAAATTTACGTTTTTCCCATTTATCTACTACTCATTATGTATGTAATTTTCCCCCCAGAAAAATAAAATTTTGCTAAAAATTTAACAATATCATTCTTTGTCTAACTTAATTGTTTGTCCAAATTAATGTATTAATCCTTTTATTCTGTTCGTCTAAATTAAAGTATTAATCTTTGAATTTTTTTATATTTTATAATAACTTATAATAACTCTCTAAGCATAATAACTAACTTGTTCTGTATAAAACTTGTAATGTAAAAAAGAATTCGTCATCATCTAATTTGAATTCGTTAGATGTTATTTTCTCAATTGTATTGTATTAATTGTATTATATTGTTGTATTAATTAATGCCATTTTAGAGGGGGAACACTGTAAAAAATGAACAATGAATAATCCATATTCATTTTTACATAAGAAACCAAAATCGCCTAAGCGAGTTTTGGATAGAATTTCGATTTGTACTTCTTTATTCATTACTGTATTTCTCTAATTCATCTTTTCTAATAATGACTTATACACTATGACGTCATAAAATAACTTAATTCTCTTTACGTTTCCCATACCTTGTACAATAAATCACGTGCTTAGTATATGGACATCTTCCGTATGCAATGTATGGTAAATTCTTTAATAATAATGTTGTGGTGTTATGTAGTATAAACATTATTATTCAACCATATTCATCCATACCCTACGTCACATTTTCCCGTCATTAATTTCCCTTGATCATTATCCTATATAAATTTTATTAAATATTCATTTTTACTCGTGTCAATCTATGAAACGCAAAACTTTAGGCATTCGTTCGAAAACGCAAAAATACGTTCTCGTATTAGTTTTTTCATTTATTATTTTTTATTATATCACCTCCCGCACCTGAACTCGAAAATGCTTAGTTGTTATCAAATTCCGCGAACTATAGCATAAGTGAGCGCTTCTAAGGTGGAAACCTCCTGTCCCTCTGATTTGAAATTTATAACATATTATAACTATTATTTCGTATATAAATTATCTCGTATGTGCTCATGTACTTGTGTTGTACTAATAACCATATATAACAACCATGTAGTATAACCATATAGTATAACCATATAGTATAACCATATATAAGTATATAAAAACACTGTAAGAATGGTAAACGACGTAATGTACTTCAATGAAACTGTAATTAAATGTAATGATTTAATTTATAATGTAAGAATGTACTTTAATAGAACTATAATGGACAATCATAAGCGAATGTGAAGTAATCCATAATTGTAATCGTAATTGTAATGAACCAAAATTAATACGTACTCAGTCGTGTACTTAATTTGTACTTATGTACTATTACGAAATGATATCGCCTTCAGAAATGAAGATTCGGCAAAAATATACGATTAGTTTTTATTTTTATTTTTTTAAAATTTTTATTTGGAATCTTTCAAACATCTGATCATGTGTTTAAAAGGGGGAAACTTAACCTTCAACTGTCTTCCCCCAAACATTTAGGTTTATATTATACATGTATTTGAAAAATTACGGCACTTCATTAAGTCACTTCATTATAGCACTTCATTACGAGCCTCCCTTGTTAGCAGCCTCGCTGCGAGGAGGGGGCACAGGCCCCTTGCTTCCTTAACTTAATTTTTTTAGATTCCGGCCTGAGCCATGGTCGAAAGAGGTCGAACCTCTACCCTTGTAAATTCAGAGCACTAACTGTAAATTTTTAAGAAGTAAATTAGAGTAAGAGAAACTTTTTATTTTTCCCCTTGAGTTGGGCTATCTTCAGAAG
Organism: Bathynomus jamesi; assembly: GCA_023014485.1. Taxonomy (NCBI): domain Eukaryota; kingdom Metazoa; phylum Arthropoda; class Malacostraca; order Isopoda; family Cirolanidae; genus Bathynomus; species Bathynomus jamesi. The sequence goes on from JAJOZX010002199.1 coordinate 689,746, forward strand.
AACTTAGTCAGTTAAGTCGATAAGTTATAAAAGAAAAATCGATAAGTTTAGTACCAAGAGAAAGTATCAGAGTATTATAGCAAGAGAAGAATTAATAATCGTCAACCCATAAAGCGAGAGAAAGAAACAACCCAAGCACCATAGAAGATAATGGCATAACAGTCTGGCGAGTCTGTAGCCAAGAGTTTAACAAGAGGCGACCGAAAAGAATTAGAATGTTATAGAAGAAATATCCGTTGCTGCCTCATAACTAGAACCCCCGTCGATCCGAACCACCCCATGGCCATAGACGGATGGGTTAACAGTCTGGCGACCCTGCCCCAGGATAAGAAAAAGATTTTAAGAAGAAGAATATTTTAAGAAGAAGAATATTTTAAGAAGAAGAATATTTTAAGAAGAATATTTTAAGAAGAAGAATATTTTAAGAAGAATATTTTAAGAAGAAGAATATTTTAAGAAGAGGATTTTAAGAAGAGGCCACTCTTTGGCCAAGATAGAAATTACCCTGCATTAGGACCCACCATTTGACCGGCGTGTCACGACTTCTAGTTCGTAACATCCACCCTTGAACCGGTGTGTCACGACTCCAAGTTCTCCACGCCTAGTTTTCATCCAAGAAGAAGTAGCCAGCAAGACGTCTTCAGGATACGTCTCTGAGGATTTCGCTCGTAGAAAATTTTGTTAAGTACAGAGTTGTTTTTTTAAGTAATTTATAAACACTTGAAAGGTCAGTATTATTAACAATTAATAATGAGTATCAAGTTAGAATTTACAAGAAACACAGTGAACATTTCAGACACCAGTGATACTTTTTTTAGTGAAACAGTAATTGTCACAGAGTTAATTGTCACAGAATTAATTGTCACAGACTTAATTGCCACATAGTTCATTGCCACAGAGTTAATTGCCACAGTTATTTTCACTATTATATTCAGTATAGAATAATTTTATTTTATGTACCTTCCCGTACATTAGAATGAAATATTGTTACATTTTTTTTTATTTTTTTTTTACAATTTTTTCAAATTATTGAATTGAATTGACTTGCAAATTAAGAAAGAGAGAGTTTACAGAGAGTTTATAGAGATTTAAAGAGATACTTGATTGCATTTCAAGTAAGTCGTTTTGCACAACCAAACCCCAGAGGTTAATAGTCTCCACTTGATTGAGATCAAGTGCAGTCATTTTCCAGTTTCAGTTAATCTACACTTGATAGCAGTTCAAGTGCAAGTCAGTTTAGTCAGTTTAGTTTCAAGATACTACTGGATAGAGTTCAAGTTAGTTTCAAGAATACTTGATAGAGTTCAGTTAGTTCCAGAATACATAGAGTTCAAGTTAGTTTCAGAATACTTGATAAGAGTTCAAGTTAGTTTCAGAATACTTGATAAGAGTTCAAGTTAGTTTCAGAATACTTGATAAGAGAGTTCTTAGTTTCAGAATACTTGATAAGAGTTCAAGTTAGTTTCAAGAATACTTGATAGAGTTCAAGTCAGACAGTTTTATTTGAAGTCAGAGTTTTATTTGAAGTCAGAGTTTTAATTGAAGTCAGAGTTTTATTTGAAGTCAGAGTTTTATTCCAAGTCAGAGTTTTATTCCAAGTCAGTTTTCGAGTCCCAAGTCGAGTTTTCGAGTCCCAAGTCGAATTTTCGAGTCCCAAGTCGAGTTTTCGAATCCCAAGTCGAGTTTTCAAGTCCCAAGTTAGTTTTCAAGTCCCAAGTCATTTCAATGCAGTCAATTGAATTCAACTTTTTCTTTGTAATTTAAGAGAATTTGATTTAAGAAAATGTAATTTAAGAATTTAATTCAACCTTTTTTTTTGTTGTAAAAGAGAATTTAATTCAACCAGAATTGACCGGTTTGCGTCTTTAGTTTAACCTTTTTTCTTGTTTGTAAGAAGGAAATTGACCGATTTGTCTTTTCTTTTCATGCATTGTTGCGTGTATAAATATATAGTTATGTAATTTATTATTTGTAACAAAACCGTTTTTACAAAGGTTGTAACGATTTTGGTAATTATTGTAATGTATATGAGGAACATGCCGTCCCTCCGTTTGTTGAACTCTTTTAATTTTTGTTCTAAGTAGTGTGACAAGCAATCTTTTTTTAAAGAGCAAAGTGCTCACGAAAGATGTAATTGTCAATTTCAGACTTATACCCCCCGCTTAGTCACTCAATTCCCCCGAATGTAGTACTCCAAACTTTGTCTTTTTATTTTATTTTATTTTAACACCCCCCAACCCCAGTTGAACTGTGTCAACCGGAGAAATGGTTCAACCATGGTTAATTCCTCTTTAGTACTATGGAACATAACCTCCATTTATGTTAAGTTTGTTTTTTTTATTTTTAAGAATATTACAGTATATGTTTAGTTCATTATAGTTTATAATTGATTTCTATTTTCAATTTTTTATTTTTTTACATTTTTTTATTCGATGAATACTGAGTAATTGTGTTGGTCGAATTTAATTAATTGTGTGTCAAAATATCAAATAATTCAAATTCTATCAACATTCAACGAAAGAGTATGATTTTTCTACTTAACATGCAAAAATTATTAAACCTTTTTAATATTTTTTTTTATTATATAAAAATAATTTTTAATGTAAAATTTACCTGAAATTATTAAAAGAAAAGATTGTTCGAAATGCTTTCCTTCCATTTCAATAACTTTTTTATTCTTGGCCGAAACTCATCTAAAGTTCGATTTACTTTTATTTTTAAGAGTATTATAAAATTATGTTTAGCTCATTAAAATGCATAATTGATTTATATTTTTAATTTGTATTCTTAATTTTTTTTAAATTCAATTATCGTACCGATACTTCTGGTCAATGTTAATGGTTATATAGTTCATATATAGCTAGGAATGTTACTAGTCGAATTTAATTCCATCTTCAAAATTTAATTTTTAATACCGTTAGATTTACTTTCATTAATTGTAAGGTCCTCTAAGTTCGTTTTTTTTAATTACCTTTTACGTGTAACTGATTAATTATGTAAAATCTATAATCCTAATTGAATTTTATTACTTTTGACACATATTCGAATTCATTTACGTTCCGTCCCTCCAGTCACTTTTGCATTAAAACTCGTATGCAAACATCATCATTATAATACATCATAATTATTGCTTACTATATATAAATTCTCGCTCATGCATTTATTAAGTTATTTTATCTGTTCCTTAAAGTATATATATATATATATATATATATATATAATCCTAATCCACCAATGACCCCTAATGATCTAGTTCTTCACGGGATGAACAAATTGCTCTCATATTCTACATACTATTGTACCGACTCACTCATCTACAGATGCTTCTTACCAATATTTATAGATACATCTGCACACTGACGTATAATTTCAACTATTCAACTATAAATCCCCTTTCTCCTTTTGAACGTATCACCAACCACTACAATCTGTACCCAATAAACATAAATACACATTTGACCACAGGTCTATACATCATCCACTACGTAATTCGATTTGTACCTACAACAGTCAATAAAAATGCATGTATGCACACTACATATACTATATATACAAACCTTATGCTAAAATTATTGGATATCACAATAAACTATTTCATTACGTGTAAGTGCTAACTATGCTATTTAGTCTTAATCATTTTTGCTTTCTAATATATCTTGCTTGTGCATTTATTCAGTTAATTTAACAATCCTCTCAGCTAATTTGTCCCTCGAAATTGTAAGATACACACTTTGTACCTAGTACACAAAAATACACACTAGACCATAGGTCTATACATCATCCATCACGTAATTCTATTTTTACCTGCAATAGTCAATAAAATTAGTTTATCAATTGTACTATCATGGAAGCCTTGAAAAATCCATGAACTTTAAAATTTACGTTTTTCCCATTTATCTACTACTCATTATGTATGTAATTTTCCCCCCAGAAAAATAAATTTTGCTAAAAATTTAACAATATCATTCTTTGTCTAACTTAATTGTTTGTCCAAATTAATGTATTAATCCTTTTATTCTGTTCGTCTAAATTAAAGTATTAATCTTTGAATTTTTTTATATTTTATAATAACTTATAATAACTCTCTAAGCATAATAACTAACTTGTTCTGTATAAAACTTGTAATGTAAAAAAGAATTCGTCATCATCTAATTTGAATTCGTTAGATGTTATTTTCTCAATTGTATTGTATTAATTGTATTATATTGTTGTATTAATTAATGCCATTTTAGAGGGGGAACACTGTAAAAAATGAACAATGAATAATCCATATTCATTTTTACATAAGAAACCAAAATCGCCTAAGCGAGTTTTGGATAGAATTTCGATTTGTACTTCTTTATTCATTACTGTATTTCTCTAATTCATCTTTTCTAATAATGACTTATACACTATGACGTCATAAAATAACTTAATTCTCTTTACGTTTCCCATACCTTGTACAATAAATCACGTGCTTAGTATATGGACATCTTCCGTATGCAATGTATGGTAAATTCTTTAATAATAATGTTGTGGTGTTATGTAGTATAAACATTATTATTCAACCATATTCATCCATACCCTACGTCACATTTTCCCGTCATTAATTTCCCTTGATCATTATCCTATATAAATTTTATTAAATATTCATTTTTACTCGTGTCAATCTATGAAACGCAAAACTTTAGGCATTCGTTCGAAAACGCAAAAATACGTTCTCGTATTAGTTTTTTCATTTATTATTTTTTATTATATCACCTCCCGCACCTGAACTCGAAAATGCTTAGTTGTTATCAAATTCCGCGAACTATAGCATAAGTGAGCGCTTCTAAGGTGGAAACCTCCTGTCCCTCTGATTTGAAATTTATAACATATTATAACTATTATTTCGTATATAAATTATCTCGTATGTGCTCATGTACTTGTGTTGTACTAATAACCATATATAACAACCATGTAGTATAACCATATAGTATAACCATATAGTATAACCATATATAAGTATATAAAAACACTGTAAGAATGGTAAACGACGTAATGTACTTCAATGAAACTGTAATTAAATGTAATGATTTAATTTATAATGTAAGAATGTACTTTAATAGAACTATAATGGACAATCATAAGCGAATGTGAAGTAATCCATAATTGTAATCGTAATTGTAATGAACCAAAATTAATACGTACTCAGTCGTGTACTTAATTTGTACTTATGTACTATTACGAAATGATATCGCCTTCAGAAATGAAGATTCGGCAAAAATATACGATTAGTTTTTATTTTTATTTTTTTAAAATTTTTATTTGGAATCTTTCAAACATCTGATCATGTGTTTAAAAGGGGGAAACTTAACCTTCAACTGTCTTCCCCCAAACATTTAGGTTTATATTATACATGTATTTGAAAAATTACGGCACTTCATTAAGTCACTTCATTATAGCACTTCATTACGAGCCTCCCTTGTTAGCAGCCTCGCTGCGAGGAGGGGGCACAGGCCCCTTGCTTCCTTAACTTAATTTTTTTAGATTCCGGCCTGAGCCATGGTCGAAAGAGGTCGAACCTCTACCCTTGTAAATTCAGAGCACTAACTGTAAATTTTTAAGAAGTAAATTAGAGTAAGAGAAACTTTTTATTTTTCCCCTTGAGTTGGGCTATCTTCAGAAGAACTTAGTCAGTTAAGTCGATAAGTTATAAAAGAAAAATCGATAAGTTTAGTACCAAGAGAAAGTATCAGAGTATTATAGCAAGAGAAGAATTAATAATCGTCAACCCATAAAGCGAGAGAAAGAAACAACCCAAGCACCATAGAAGATAATGGCATAACAGTCTGGCGAGTCTGTAGCCAAGAGTTTAACAAGAGGCGACCGAAAAGAATTAGAATGTTATAGAAGAAATATCCGTTGCTGCCTCATAACTAGAACCCCCGTCGATCCGAACCACCCCATGGCCATAGACGGATGGGTTAACAGTCTGGCGACCCTGCCCCAGGATAAGAAAAAGATTTTAAGAAGAAGAATATTTTAAGAAGAAGAATATTTTAAGAAGAAGAATATTTTAAGAAGAATATTTTAAGAAGAAGAATATTTTAAGAAGAATATTTTAAGAAGAAGAATATTTTAAGAAGAGGATTTTAAGAAGAGGCCACTCTTTGGCCAAGATAGAAATTACCCTGCATTAGGACCCACCATTTGACCGGCGTGTCACGACTTCTAGTTCGTAACATCCACCCTTGAACCGGTGTGTCACGACTCCAAGTTCTCCACGCCTAGTTTTCATCCAAGAAGAAGTAGCCAGCAAGACGTCTTCAGGACGTCTCTGAGGATTTCGCTCGTAGAAAATTTTGTTAAGTACAGAGTTGTTTTTTTAAGTAATTTATAAACACTTGAAAGGTCAGTATTATTAACAATTAATAATGAGTATCAAGTTAGAATTTACAAGAAACACAGTGAACATTTCAGACACCAGTGATACTTTTTTTAGTGAAACAGTAATTGTCACAGAGTTAATTGTCACAGAATTAATTGTCACAGACTTAATTGCCACATAGTTCATTGCCACAGAGTTAATTGCCACAGTTATTTTCACTATTATATTCAGTATAGAATAATTTTATTTTATGTACCTTCCCGTACATTAGAATGAAATATTGTTACATTTTTTTTTATTTTTTGTTTACAATTTTTTCAAATTATTGAATTGAATTGACTTGCAAATTAAGAAAGAGAGAGTTTACAGAGAGTTTATAGAGATTTAAAGAGATACTTGATTGCATTTCAAGTAAGTCGTTTTGCACAACCAAACCCCAGAGGTTAATAGTCTCCACTTGATTGAGATCAAGTGCAGTCATTTTCCAGTTTCAGTTAATCTACACTTGATAGCAGTTCAAGTGCAAGTCAGTTTTAGTCAGTTTAGTTTCAAGATACTACTGGATAGAGTTCAAGTTAGTTTCAAGAATACTTGATAGAGTTCAAGTTAGTTCCAGAATACTTGATAAGAGTTCAAGTTAGTTTCAGAATACTTGATAAGAGTTCAAGTTAGTTTCAGAATACTTGATAAGAGTTCAAGTTAGTTTCAGAATACTTGATAAGAGTTCAAGTTAGTTTCAAGAATACTTGATAGAGTTCAAGTCAGACAGTTTTATTTGAAGTCAGAGTTTTATTTGAAGTCAGAGTTTTAATTGAAGTCAGAGTTTTATTTGAAGTCAGAGTTTTATTCCAAGTCAGAGTTTTATTCCAAGTCAGTTTTCGAGTCCCAAGTCGAGTTTTCGAGTCCCAAGTCGAATTTTCGAGTCCCAAGTCGAGTTTTCGAATCCCAAGTCGAGTTTTCAAGTCCCAAGTTAGTTTTCAAGTCCCAAGTCATTTCAATGCAGTCAATTGAATTCAACTTTTTCTTTGTAATTTAAGAGAATTTGATTTAAGAAAATGTAATTTAAGAATTTAATTCAACCTTTTTTTTTGTTGTAAAAGAGAATTTAATTCAACCAGAATTGACCGGTTTGCGTCTTTAGTTTAACCTTTTTTCTTGTTTGTAAGAAGGAAATTGACCGATTTGTCTTTTCTTTTCATGCATTGTTGCGTGTATAAATATATAGTTATGTAATTTATTATTTGTAACAAAACCGTTTTTACAAAGGTTGTAACGATTTTGGTAATTATTGTAATGTATATGAGGAACATGCCGTCCCTCCGTTTGTTGAACTCTTTTAATTTTTGTTCTAAGTAGTGTGACAAGCAATCTTTTTTTAAAGAGCAAAGTGCTCACGAAAGATGTAATTGTCAATTTCAGACTTATACCCCCCGCTTAGTCACTCAATTCCCCCGAATGTAGTACTCCAAACTTTGTCTTTTTATTTTATTTTATTTTAACACCCCCAACCCCAGTTGAACTGTGTCAACCGGAGAAATGGTTCAACCATGGTTAATTCCTCTTTAGTACTATGGAACATAACCTCCATTTATGTTAAGTGTTTTTTTTTATTTTTAAGAATATTACAGTATATGTTTAGTTCATTATAGTTTATAATTGATTTCTATTTTCAATTTTTATATTTTTACATTTTTTTATTCGATGAATACTGAGTAATTGTGTTGGTCGAATTTAATTAATTGTGTGTCAAAATATCAAATAATTCAAATTCTATCAACATTCAACGAAAGAGTATGATTTTTCTACTTAACATGCAAAAATTATTAAACCTTTTTAATATTTTTTTTTATTATATAAAAATAATTTTTAATGTAAAATTTACCTGAAATTATTAAAAGAAAAGATTGTTCGAAATGCTTTCCTTCCATTTCAATAACTTTTTTATTCTTGGCCGAAACTCATCTAAAGTTCGATTTACTTTTATTTTTAAGAGTATTATAAAATTATGTTTAGCTCATTAAAATGCATAATTGATTTATATTTTTAATTTGTATTCTTAATTTTTTTTAAATTCAATTATCGTACCGATACTTCTGGTCAATGTTAATGGTTATATAGTTCATATATAGCTAGGAATGTTACTAGTCGAATTTAATTCCATCTTCAAAATTTAATTTTTAATACCGTTAGATTTACTTTCATTAATTGTAAGGTCCTCTAAGTTCGTTTTTTTTAATTACCTTTTACGTGTAACTGATTAATTATGTAAAATCTATAATCCTAATTGAATTTTATTACTTTTGACACATATTCGAATTCATTTACGTTCCGTCCCTCCAGTCACTTTTGCATTAAAACTCGTATGCAAACATCATCATTATAATACATCATAATTATTGCTTACTATATATAAATTCTCGCTCATGCATTTATTAAGTTATTTTATCTGTTCCTTAAAGTATATATATATATATATATATATATATATATAATCCTAATCCACCAATGACCCCTAATGATCTAGTTCTTCACGGGATGAACAAATTGCTCTCATATTCTACATACTATTGTACCGACTCACTCATCTACAGATGCTTCTTACCAATATTTATAGATACATCTGCACACTGACGTATAATTTCAACTATTCAACTATAAATCCCCTTTCTCCTTTTGAACGTATCACCAACCACTACAATCTGTACCCAATAAACATAAATAACATTTGACCACAGGTCTATACATCATCCACTACGTAATTCGATTTGTACCTACAACAGTCAATAAAAATGCATGTATGCACACTACATATACTATATATACAAACCTTATGCTAAAATTATTGGATATCACAATAAACTATTTCATTACGTGTAAGTGCTAACTATGCTATTTAGTCTTAATCATTTTTGCTTTCTAATATATCTTGCTTGTGCATTTATTCAGTTAATTTAACAATCCTCTCAGCTAATTTGTCCCTCGAAATTGTAAGATACACACTTTGTACCTAGTACACAAAAATACACACTAGACCATAGGTCTATACATCATCCATCACGTAATTCTATTTTTACCTGCAATAGTCAATAAAATTAGTTTATCAATTGTACTATCATGGAAGCCTTGAAAAATCCATGAACTTTAAAATTTACGTTTTTCCCATTTATCTACTACTCATTATGTATGTAATTTTCCCCCCAGAAAAATAAAATTTTGCTAAAAATTTAACAATATCATTCTTTGTCTAACTTAATTGTTTGTCCAAATTAATGTATTAATCCTTTTATTCTGTTCGTCTAAATTAAAGTATTAATCTTTGAATTTTTTTATATTTTATAATAACTTATAATAACTCTCTAAGCATAATAACTAACTTGTTCTGTATAAAACTTGTAATGTAAAAAAGAATTCGTCATCATCTAATTTGAATTCGTTAGATGTTATTTTCTCAATTGTATTGTATTAATTGTATTATATTGTTGTATTAATTAATGCCATTTTAGAGGGGGAACACTGTAAAAAATGAACAATGAATAATCCATATTCATTTTTACATAAGAAACCAAAATCGCCTAAGCGAGTTTTGGATAGAATTTCGATTTGTACTTCTTTATTCATTACTGTATTTCTCTAATTCATCTTTTCTAATAATGACTTATACACTATGACGTCATAAAATAACTTAATTCTCTTTACGTTTCCCATACCTTGTACAATAAATCACGTGCTTAGTATATGGACATCTTCCGTATGCAATGTATGGTAAATTCTTTAATAATAATGTTGTGGTGTTATGTAGTATAAACATTATTATTCAACCATATTCATCCATACCCTACGTCACATTTTCCCGTCATTAATTTCCCTTGATCATTATCCTATATAAATTTTATTAAATATTCATTTTTACTCGTGTCAATCTATGAAACGCAAAACTTTAGGCATTCGTTCGAAAACGCAAAAATACGTTCTCGTATTAGTTTTTTCATTTATTATTTTTTATTATATCACCTCCCGCACCTGAACTCGAAAATGCTTAGTTGTTATCAAATTCCGCGAACTATAGCATAAGTGAGCGCTTCTAAGGTGGAAACCTCCTGTCCCTCTGATTTGAAATTTATAACATATTATAACTATTATTTCGTATATAAATTATCTCGTATGTGCTCATGTACTTGTGTTGTACTAATAACCATATATAACAACCATGTAGTATAACCATATAGTATAACCATATAGTATAACCATATATAAGTATATAAAAACACTGTAAGAATGGTAAACGACGTAATGTACTTCAATGAAACTGTAATTAAATGTAATGATTTAATTTATAATGTAAGAATGTACTTTAATAGAACTATAATGGACAATCATAAGCGAATGTGAAGTAATCCATAATTGTAATCGTAATTGTAATGAACCAAAATTAATACGTACTCAGTCGTGTACTTAATTTGTACTTATGTACTATTACGAAATGATATCGCCTTCAGAAATGAAGATTCGGCAAAAATATACGATTAGTTTTTATTTTTATTTTTTTAAAATTTTTATTTGGAATCTTTCAAACATCTGATCATGTGTTTAAAAGGGGGAAACTTAACCTTCAACTGTCTTCCCCCAAACATTTAGGTTTATATTATACATGTATTTGAAAAATTACGGCACTTCATTAAGTCACTTCATTATAGCACTTCATTACGAGCCTCCCTTGTTAGCAGCCTCGCTGCGAGGAGGGGGCACAGGCCCCTTGCTTCCTTAACTTAATTTTTTAGATTCCGGCCTGAGCCATGGTCGAAAGAGGTCGAACCTCTACCCTTGTAAATTCAGAGCACTAACTGTAAATTTTTAAGAAGTAAATTAGAGTAAGAGAAACTTTTTATTTTTCCCCTTGAGTTGGGCTATCTTCAGAAGAACTTAGTCAGTTAAGTCGATAAGTTATAAAAGAAAAATCGATAAGTTTAGTACCAAGAGAAAGTATCAGAGTATTATAGCAAGAGAAGAATTAATAATCGTCAACCCATAAAGCGAGAGAAAGAAACAACCCAAGCACCATAGAAGATAATGGCATAACAGTCTGGCGAGTCTGTAGCCAAGAGTTTAACAAGAGGCGACCGAAAAGAATTAGAATGTTATAGAAGAAATATCCGTTGCTGCCTCATAACTAGAACCCCCGTCGATCCGAACCACCCCATGGCCATAGACGGATGGGTTAACAGTCTGGCGACCCTGCCCCAGGATAAGAAAAAGATTTTAAGAAGAAGAATATTTTAAGAAGAAGAATATTTTAAGAAGAAGAATATTTTAAGAAGAATATTTTAAGAAGAAGAATATTTTAAGAAGAATATTTTAAGAAGAAGAATATTTTAAGAAGAGGATTTTAAGAAGAGGCCACTCTTTGGCCAAGATAGAAATTACCCTGCATTAGGACCCACCATTTGACCGGCGTGTCACGACTTCTAGTTCGTAACATCCACCCTTGAACCGGTGTGTCACGACTCCAAGTTCTCCACGCCTAGTTTTCATCCAAGAAGAAGTAGCCAGCAAGACGTCTTCAGGACACGTCTCTGAGGATTTCGCTCGTAGAAAATTTTGTTAAGTACAGAGTTGTTTTTTTAAGTAATTTATAAACACTTGAAAGGTCAGTATTATTAACAATTAATAATGAGTATCAAGTTAGAATTTACAAGAAACACAGTGAACATTTCAGACACCAGTGATACTTTTTTAGTGAAACAGTAATTGTCACAGAGTTAATTGTCACAGAATTAATTGTCACAGACTTAATTGCCACATAGTTCATTGCCACAGAGTTAATTGCCACAGTTATTTTCACTATTATATTCAGTATAGAATAATTTTATTTTATGTACCTTCCCGTACATTAGAATGAAATATTGTTACATTTTTTTTATTTTTTGTTTACAATTTTTTCAAATTATTGAATTGAATTGACTTGCAAATTAAGAAAGAGAGAGTTTACAGAGAGTTTATAGAGATTTAAAGAGATACTTGATTGCATTTCAAGTAAGTCGTTTTGCACAACCAAACCCCAGAGGTTAATAGTCTCCACTTGATTGAGATCAAGTGCAGTCATTTTCCAGTTTCAGTTAATCTACACTTGATAGCAGTTCAAGTGCAAGTCAGTTTTAGTCAGTTTAGTTTCAAGATACTACTGGATAGAGTTCAAGTTAGTTTCAAGAATACTTGATAGAGTTCAAGTTAGTTCCAGAATACTTGATAAGAGTTCAAGTTAGTTTCAGAATACTTGATAAGAGTTCAAGTTAGTTTCAGAATACTTGATAAGAGTTCAAGTTAGTTTCAGAATACTTGATAAGAGTTCAAGTTAGTTTCAAGAATACTTGATAGAGTTCAAGTCAGACAGTTTTATTTGAAGTCAGAGTTTTATTTGAAGTCAGAGTTTTAATTGAAGTCAGAGTTTTATTTGAAGTCAGAGTTTTATTCCAAGTCAGAGTTTTATTCCAAGTCAGTTTTCGAGTCCCAAGTCGAGTTTTCGAGTCCCAAGTCGAATTTTCGAGTCCCAAGTCGAGTTTTCGAATCCCAAGTCGAGTTTTCAAGTCCCAAGTTAGTTTTCAAGTCCCAAGTCATTTCAATGCAGTCAATTGAATTCAACTTTTTCTTTGTAATTTAAGAGAATTTGATTTAAGAAAATGTAATTTAAGAATTTAATTCAACCTTTTTTTTTGTTGTAAAAGAGAATTTAATTCAACCAGAATTGACCGGTTTGCGTCTTTAGTTTAACCTTTTTTCTTGTTTGTAAGAAGGAAATTGACCGATTTGTCTTTTCTTTTCATGCATTGTTGCGTGTATAAATATATAGTTATGTAATTTATTATTTGTAACAAAACCGTTTTTACAAAGGTTGTAACGATTTTGGTAATTATTGTAATGTATATGAGGAACATGCCGTCCCTCCGTTTGTTGAACTCTTTTAATTTTTGTTCTAAGTAGTGTGACAAGCAATCTTTTTTTAAAGAGCAAAGTGCTCACGAAAGATGTAATTGTCAATTTCAGACTTATACCCCCCGCTTAGTCACTCAATTCCCCCGAATGTAGTACTCCAAACTTTGTCTTTTTATTTTATTTTATTTTAACACCCCCCAACCCCAGTTGAACTGTGTCAACCGGAGAAATGGTTCAACCATGGTTAATTCCTCTTTAGTACTATGGAACATAACCTCCATTTATGTTAAGTTGTGTTTTTTTTATTTTTAAGAATATTACAGTATATGTTTAGTTCATTATAGTTTATAATTGATTTCTATTTTCAATTTTTATATTTTTTACATTTTTTTATTCGATGAATACTGAGTAATTGTGTTGGTCGAATTTAATTAATTGTGTGTCAAAATATCAAATAATTCAAATTCTATCAACATTCAACGAAAGAGTATGATTTTTCTACTTAACATGCAAAAATTATTAAACCTTTTTAATATTTTTTTTTATTATATAAAAATAATTTTTAATGTAAAATTTACCTGAAATTATTAAAAGAAAAGATTGTTCGAAATGCTTTCCTTCCATTTCAATAACTTTTTTATTCTTGGCCGAAACTCATCTAAAGTTCGATTTACTTTTATTTTTAAGAGTATTATAAAATTATGTTTAGCTCATTAAAATGCATAATTGATTTATATTTTTAATTTGTATTCTTAATTTTTTTTAAATTCAATTATCGTACCGATACTTCTGGTCAATGTTAATGGTTATATAGTTCATATATAGCTAGGAATGTTACTAGTCGAATTTAATTCCATCTTCAAAATTTAATTTTTAATACCGTTAGATTTACTTTCATTAATTGTAAGGTCCTCTAAGTTCGTTTTTTTTAATTACCTTTTACGTGTAACTGATTAATTATGTAAAATCTATAATCCTAATTGAATTTTATTACTTTTGACACATATTCGAATTCATTTACGTTCCGTCCCTCCAGTCACTTTTGCATTAAAACTCGTATGCAAACATCATCATTATAATACATCATAATTATTGCTTACTATATATAAATTCTCGCTCATGCATTTATTAAGTTATTTTATCTGTTCCTTAAAGTATATATATATATTATATATATATATATTCCTAATCCACCAATGACCCCTAATGATCTAGTTCTTCACGGGATGAACAAATTGCTCTCATATTCTACATACTATTGTACCGACTCACTCATCTACAGATGCTTCTTACCAATATTTATAGATACATCTGCACACTGACGTATAATTTCAACTATTCAACTATAAATCCCCTTTCTCCTTTTGAACGTATCACCAACCACTACAATCTGTACCCAATAAACATAAATAAACATTTGACCACAGGTCTATACATCATCCACTACGTAATTCGATTTGTACCTACAACAGTCAATAAAAATGCATGTATGCACACTACATATACTATATACAAACCTTATGCTAAAATTATTGGATATCACAATAAACTATTTCATTACGTGTAAGTGCTAACTATGCTATTTAGTCTTAATCATTTTTGCTTTCTAATATATCTTGCTTGTGCATTTATTCAGTTAATTTAACAATCCTCTCAGCTAATTTGTCCCTCGAAATTGTAAGATACACACTTTGTACCTAGTACACAAAAATACACACTAGACCATAGGTCTATACATCATCCATCACGTAATTCTATTTTTACCTGCAATAGTCAATAAAATTAGTTTATCAATTGTACTATCATGGAAGCCTTGAAAAATCCATGAACTTTAAAATTTACGTTTTTCCCATTTATCTACTACTCATTATGTATGTAATTTTCCCCCCAGAAAAATAAAATTTTGCTAAAAATTTAACAATATCATTCTTTGTCTAACTTAATTGTTTGTCCAAATTAATGTATTAATCCTTTTATTCTGTTCGTCTAAATTAAAGTATTAATCTTTGAATTTTTTTATATTTTATAATAACTTATAATAACTCTCTAAGCATAATAACTAACTTGTTCTGTATAAAACTTGTAATGTAAAAAAGAATTCGTCATCATCTAATTTGAATTCGTTAGATGTTATTTTCTCAATTGTATTGTATTAATTGTATTATATTGTTGTATTAATTAATGCCATTTTAGAGGGGGAACACTGTAAAAAATGAACAATGAATAATCCATATTCATTTTTACATAAGAAACCAAAATCGCCTAAGCGAGTTTTGGATAGAATTTCGATTTGTACTTCTTTATTCATTACTGTATTTCTCTAATTCATCTTTTCTAATAATGACTTATACACTATGACGTCATAAAATAACTTAATTCTCTTTACGTTTCCCATACCTTGTACAATAAATCACGTGCTTAGTATATGGACATCTTCCGTATGCAATGTATGGTAAATTCTTTAATAATAATGTTGTGGTGTTATGTAGTATAAACATTATTATTCAACCATATTCATCCATACCCTACGTCACATTTTCCCGTCATTAATTTCCCTTGATCATTATCCTATATAAATTTTATTAAATATTCATTTTTACTCGTGTCAATCTATGAAACGCAAAACTTTAGGCATTCGTTCGAAAACGCAAAAATACGTTCTCGTATTAGTTTTTTCATTTATTATTTTTATTATATCACCTCCCGCACCTGAACTCGAAAATGCTTAGTTGTTATCAAATTCCGCGAACTATAGCATAAGTGAGCGCTTCTAAGGTGGAAACCTCCTGTCCCTCTGATTTGAAATTTATAACATATTATAACTATTATTTCGTATATAAATTATCTCGTATGTGCTCATGTACTTGTGTTGTACTAATAACCATATATAACAACCATGTAGTATAACCATATAGTATAACCATATAGTATAACCATATATAAGTATATAAAAACACTGTAAGAATGGTAAACGACGTAATGTACTTCAATGAAACTGTAATTAAATGTAATGATTTAATTTATAATGTAAGAATGTACTTTAATAGAACTATAATGGACAATCATAAGCGAATGTGAAGTAATCCATAATTGTAATCGTAATTGTAATGAACCAAAATTAATACGTACTCAGTCGTGTACTTAATTTGTACTTATGTACTATTACGAAATGATATCGCCTTCAGAAATGAAGATTCGGCAAAATATACGATTAGTTTTTATTTTTATTTTTTTAAAATTTTTATTTGGAATCTTTCAAACATCTGATCATGTGTTTAAAAGGGGGAAACTTAACCTTCAACTGTCTTCCCCCAAACATTTAGGTTTATATTATACATGTATTTGAAAAATTACGGCACTTCATTAAGTCACTTCATTATAGCACTTCATTACGAGCCTCCCTTGTTAGCAGCCTCGCTGCGAGGAGGGGGCACAGGCCCCTTGCTTCCTTAACTTAATTTTTTTAGATTCCGGCCTGAGCCATGGTCGAAAGAGGTCGAACCTCTACCCTTGTAAATTCAGAGCACTAACTGTAAATTTTTAAGAAGTAAATTAGAGTAAGAGAAACTTTTTATTTTTCCCCTTGAGTTGGGCTATCTTCAGAAGAACTTAGTCAGTTAAGTCGATAAGTTATAAAAGAAAAATCGATAAGTTTAGTACCAAGAGAAAGTATCAGAGTATTATAGCAAGAGAAGAATTAATAATCGTCAACCCATAAAGCGAGAGAAAGAAACAACCCAAGCACCATAGAAGATAATGGCATAACAGTCTGGCGAGTCTGTAGCCAAGAGTTTAACAAGAGGCGACCGAAAAGAATTAGAATGTTATAGAAGAAATATCCGTTGCTGCCTCATAACTAGAACCCCCGTCGATCCGAACCACCCCATGGCCATAGACGGATGGGTTAACAGTCTGGCGACCCTGCCCCAGGATAAGAAAAAGATTTTAAGAAGAAGAATATTTTAAGAAGAAGAATATTTTAAGAAGAAGAATATTTTAAGAAGAAGAATATTTTAAGAAGAAGAATATTTTAAGAAGAATATTTTAAGAAGAAGAATATTTTAAGAAGAGGATTTTAAGAAGAGGCCACTCTTTGGCCAAGATAGAAATTACCCTGCATTAGGACCCACCATTTGACCGGCGTGTCACGACTTCTAGTTCGTAACATCCACCCTTGAACCGGTGTGTCACGACTCCAAGTTCTCCACGCCTAGTTTTCATCCAAGAAGAAGTAGCCAGCAAGACGTCTTCAGGACACGTCTCTGAGGATTTCGCTCGTAGAAAATTTTGTTAAGTACAGAGTTGTTTTTTTAAGTAATTTATAAACACTTGAAAGGTCAGTATTATTAACAATTAATAATGAGTATCAAGTTAGAATTTACAAGAAACACAGTGAACATTTCAGACACCAGTGATACTTTTTTTAGTGAAACAGTAATTGTCACAGAGTTAATTGTCACAGAATTAATTGTCACAGACTTAATTGCCACATAGTTCATTGCCACAGAGTTAATTGCCACAGTTATTTTCACTATTATATTCAGTATAGAATAATTTTATTTTATGTACCTTCCCGTACATTAGAATGAAATATTGTTACATTTTTTTTATTTTTTGTTTACAATTTTTTCAAATTATTGAATTGAATTGACTTGCAAATTAAGAAAGAGAGAGTTTACAGAGAGTTTATAGAGATTTAAAGAGATACTTGATTGCATTTCAAGTAAGTCGTTTTGCACAACCAAACCCCAGAGGTTAATAGTCTCCACTTGATTGAGATCAAGTGCAGTCATTTTCCAGTTTCAGTTAATCTACACTTGATAGCAGTTCAAGTGCAAGTCAGTTTTAGTCAGTTTAGTTTCAAGATACTACTGGATAGAGTTCAAGTTAGTTTCAAGAATACTTGATAGAGTTCAAGTTAGTTCCAGAATACTTGATAAGAGTTCAAGTTAGTTTCAGAATACTTGATAAGAGTTCAAGTTAGTTTCAGAATACTTGATAAGAGTTCAAGTTAGTTTCAGAATACTTGATAAGAGTTCAAGTTAGTTTCAAGAATACTTGATAGAGTTCAAGTCAGACAGTTTTATTTGAAGTCAGAGTTTTATTTGAAGTCAGAGTTTTAATTGAAGTCAGAGTTTTATTTGAAGTCAGAGTTTTATTCCAAGTCAGAGTTTTATTCCAAGTCAGTTTTCGAGTCCCAAGTCGAGTTTTCGAGTCCCAAGTCGAATTTTCGAGTCCCAAGTCGAGTTTTCGAATCCCAAGTCGAGTTTTCAAGTCCCAAGTTAGTTTTCAAGTCCCAAGTCATTTCAATGCAGTCAATTGAATTCAACTTTTTCTTTGTAATTTAAGAGAATTTGATTTAAGAAAATGTAATTTAAGAATTTAATTCAACCTTTTTTTTTGTTGTAAAAGAGAATTTAATTCAACCAGAATTGACCGGTTTGCGTCTTTAGTTTAACCTTTTTTCTTGTTTGTAAGAAGGAAATTGACCGATTTGTCTTTTCTTTTCATGCATTGTTGCGTGTATAAATATATAGTTATGTAATTTATTATTTGTAACAAAACCGTTTTTACAAAGGTTGTAACGATTTTGGTAATTATTGTAATGTATATGAGGAACATGCCGTCCCTCCGTTTGTTGAACTCTTTTAATTTTTGTTCTAAGTAGTGTGACAAGCAATCTTTTTTTAAAGAGCAAAGTGCTCACGAAAGATGTAATTGTCAATTTCAGACTTATACCCCCCGCTTAGTCACTCAATTCCCCGAATGTAGTACTCCAAACTTTGTCTTTTTATTTTATTTTATTTTAACACCCCCCAACCCCAGTTGAACTGTGTCAACCGGAGAAATGGTTCAACCATGGTTAATTCCTCTTTAGTACTATGGAACATAACCTCCATTTATGTTAAGTTGTGTTTTTTTTTTTTTTAAGAATATTACAGTATATGTTTAGTTCATTATAGTTTATAATTGATTTCTATTTTCAATTTTTATATTTTTTACATTTTTTTATTCGATGAATACTGAGTAATTGTGTTGGTCGAATTTAATTAATTGTGTGTCAAAATATCAAATAATTCAAATTCTATCAACATTCAACGAAAGAGTATGATTTTTCTACTTAACATGCAAAAATTATTAAACCTTTTTAATATTTTTTTTATTATATAAAAATAATTTTTAATGTAAAATTTACCTGAAATTATTAAAAGAAAAGATTGTTCGAAATGCTTTCCTTCCATTTCAATAACTTTTTTATTCTTGGCCGAAACTCATCTAAAGTTCGATTTACTTTTTTTTAAGAGTATTATAAAATTATGTTTAGCTCATTAAAATGCATAATTGATTTATATTTTTAATTTGTATTCTTAATTTTTTTTAAATTCAATTATCGTACCGATACTTCTGGTCAATGTTAATGGTTATATAGTTCATATATAGCTAGGAATGTTACTAGTCGAATTTAATTCCATCTTCAAAATTTAATTTTTAATACCGTTAGATTTACTTTCATTAATTGTAAGGTCCTCTAAGTTCGTTTTTTTAATTACCTTTTACGTGTAACTGATTAATTATGTAAAATCTATAATCCTAATTGAATTTTATTACTTTTGACACATATTCGAATTCATTTACGTTCCGTCCCTCCAGTCACTTTGCATTAAAACTCGTATGCAAACATCATCATTATAATACATCATAATTATTGCTTACTATATATAAATTCTCGCTCATGCATTTATTAAGTTATTTTATCTGTTCCTTAAAGTATATATATATATATATATATATATATATTCCTAATCCACCAATGACCCCTAATGATCTAGTTCTTCACGGGATGAACAAATTGCTCTCATATTCTACATACTATTGTACCGACTCACTCATCTACAGATGCTTCTTACCAATATTTATAGATACATCTGCACACTGACGTATAATTTCAACTATTCAACTATAAATCCCCTTTCTCCTTTTGAACGTATCACCAACCACTACAATCTGTACCCAATAAACATAAATAAACATTTGACCACAGGTCTATACATCATCCACTACGTAATTCGATTTGTACCTACAACAGTCAATAAAAATGCATGTATGCACACTACATATACTATATATACAAACCTTATGCTAAAATTATTGGATATCACAATAAACTATTTCATTACGTGTAAGTGCTAACTATGCTATTTAGTCTTAATCATTTTTGCTTTCTAATATATCTTGCTTGTGCATTTATTCAGTTAATTTAACAATCCTCTCAGCTAATTTGTCCCTCGAAATTGTAAGATACACACTTTGTACCTAGTACACAAAAATACACACTAGACCATAGGTCTATACATCATCCATCACGTAATTCTATTTTTACCTGCAATAGTCAATAAAATTAGTTTATCAATTGTACTATCATGGAAGCCTTGAAAAATCCATGAACTTTAAAATTTACGTTTTTCCCATTTATCTACTACTCATTATGTATGTAATTTTCCCCCCAGAAAAATAAATTTTGCTAAAAATTTAACAATATCATTCTTTGTCTAACTTAATTGTTTGTCCAAATTAATGTATTAATCCTTTTATTCTGTTCGTCTAAATTAAAGTATTAATCTTTGAATTTTTTTATATTTATAATAACTTATAATAACTCTCTAAGCATAAAACTAACTTGTTCTGTATAAAACTTGTAATGTAAAAAGAATTCGTCATCATCTAATTTGAATTCGTTAGATGTTATTTTCTCAATTGTATTGTATTAATTGTATTATATTGTTGTATTAATTAATGCCATTTTAGAGGGGGAACACTGTAAAAAATGAACAATGAATAATCCATATTCATTTTTACATAAGAACCAAAATCGCCTAAGCGAGTTTTGGATAGAATTTCGATTTGTACTTCTTTATTCATTACTGTATTTCTCTAATTCATCTTTTCTAATAATGACTTATACACT
>JAJOZX010002200.1:7500-45000 GCA_023014485.1 Bathynomus jamesi
ATTCCCGTGCGGTTCACCTCATTTTTCATTTGTTCGTTATTTCTCTTCCTCGTGTGCAGAACGCTCCTCTATACTTACGTCGTTTCTATACATTAATATACTGCGTGGTCATTGCAGTTAAATGTACATATTCACGATTTGCGAGGGTGCCCTCTCAGGGCATTGGTTTCTGCCCTATGTAGGAGAATTTCGACTTATGACTGATCGAGGCCCGTGGTGTAATGGTAGCGCATCTGACCGGCAATCGGAAGGCCCTGGGTTCGATTCCCGGGCGGTTCACCTCATTTTTCATTTGTTAGTTATTTCTCTTCCTCGTGTGCAGAACGCTCCTCTATACTTACGTCGTTTCTATACATTAATATACTGCGTGGTCATTGCAGTTAAATGTACATATTCACGATTTGAGAGGTGCCCTCTCAGGGCATTGGTTTCTGCCCTATGTAGGAGAATTTCGACTTATGACTGATCGAGGTCCGTGGTGTAATGGTAGCGCATCTGACCGGCAATCGGAAGGCCCTGGGTTCGATTCCCGGGCGGTTCACCTCATTTTTCATTTGTTTGTTATTTCTCTTCCTCGTGTGCAGAACGCTCCTCTATACTTACGTCGTTTCTATACATTAATATACTGCGTGGTCATTGCAGTTAAATGTGTGTATGTATATATATATATTATATATATATATATATATATATTTATATATGTGTATATATATATATATATATATATATATGTGTATATATATATATTAGGGTGGGGTGACAAATTTTTCAAATATTGCTTCACTGGTAATAAGGTGGATTTTAGGGTATATAAAAGAATATGAGAATTAAAAAGTTTTCAATTCATCCTAAGTACCCCATTTCACCCCCAACAAAAAATGGCCGCCAGCCAGTCATTATACGCTTCATAACTCGAAAAGCATTCTTTTTACAAAAAGGTTTGCTGAAGCAAAAATTGTTTAGTTCACATTTTCCACCTCATTTTTCAGGTTTTTGTTGTATTTGGAATTGGTAATTTCTGGTAATTAGTAACAAATATGGCTTCTGCTTCAAACATTAGAGCTACAAGGAGTCAATCAAAACCACATTTTATATTTGGAACCGCACAAGAGCTTCCTCTTACAACATTGCCAACAAATAAACAGGTGGGCCAATACCATGTTATTTTAAAAGAAACCACTTCAGTGACTTCACTTAACTCTGATATTTTCAACAAAATTACTGAAGATATACTCTGTATTTTGGAGAAAAGCTTAAATTCCTGCAATAGCTGACAATTCAGTTTAAATCAATTTAAAGCGGTTCATCGGCAAAGCAAACGATCTTAGTAGATAAAAAAGTAGTATCAAAATGAGAGAAAATTTTAATGGCACCTTGGAAAAATTATTCGATATCGGTTCCTGTAAATGCCATTTTATCTCCCATCAAAACTTTGGCTGTCCTGAGAGCTGCGAAGATGTTCACATAAGATGCACCTGTCGATCAGAACTGAAGGTACCAAAAGAAGAGCTTCTGTTTTTACAGGATCAGCGATCGACGCGTACAATGAAAATAGGTGACGTTGATAAAGTCATGACATAGAGAATTCAAAAACTGCAGTCTAGGAAATTGCGGACAGAAGAAGGAATGGTTTAAAGAAGAAGAGAAATGAAGGACTCTCATATTTTAATCGAAATAGTGTGTTTTTCAAATGTAGAGAGTACTTCCACACAATATGAATTAGACCCACATCAGAGTGAATCAGACTATGAGTCAGTTGCCACACAAGGTCAAATGAGATTTCCATTGCCGACTGTAGCGATGGAAGCCGATAGATTTGGAATTTCAGATCGAGCAGCAGCTGCTTTGGCTTCAGCTGCTTTAGTTGATTATGGAGCAATCACTAAAGAAGATAGTACGCTTTTGATTGACAAGAACAAAATCCGACGGGAAAGAGAGAAAATGAGAAAAAGTTTGGTGATGGAGAGTAAAGCTAATCCTGCTGTCATTTCTGCTATACTTTTTGACGGAAGAAAGGACAAGACTTTGGTGAAGGTAAAGAAAGGAAACAAATGGTACGGAGACTCCCTTAGAGAGGAACACTATGTTTTGATGTCTGAGCCAGGAAATGAATATTTAACCCATGTAGTTCCTTCTTCTGGTAAAGCTCAAGATATAGGTGATAGTTTGTTCTCCTTCTTTCAAGAGTCAGCTATTAGTGAGAGCATTCGTCTCATAGGATGTGACGGTACAAATACCAACACAGGTGCCAAGGGTGGGATCATCCACCTCATAGAAGAAAAACTGAAGAAACCGTTACAATGGAGCATTTGTATGCTGCATACAAATGAACTTCCCCTTCGACACTTATTTGAACATTTTGATGGTAAAACAAAAGATCCAACATGTTTCACCTGAAAAATCGGAGTAGCACTGAAAGAATGTGAAAAAATGCCTGCAGTCAATTTCAAACCAATTAGAAAAGGCATTGATTTAACACATATCAGAAGAGGTTATCGATGATCTTAGCCAAGATCAACAGTATTTGTACAAAATTATTGTGGCTATAAGAAGTGGGAATGTCCCAAAAGATTTGGAAAATACAAAACCCGGACCACTGAACCATTCTCGATGGCTGACATTAGCAAATCGTGTCTGCCGCCTATACATTGCAGAGAAAACTCCTTCGTTGGCTCTTTATTCAATAATTTTCTTCATTGTTACAAATTATGGACCAAGCTGGTTCGATATCAAGAGTAGACCATATATATGGAATGGACCACATCACATATTTGGAGCAATTAAAAGATTTCATCTTCCAAAGCAAAGGATGTTGAGAATGTAGTGAAGCCTCACATTGCTAGAAACGCATATTTGGCTCATTGCGAAAATGTTCTGATAGCAATGTTATCAGATATATCAGAACAAAAACGAAACAGAGCAGTTGATTTCATCATGAACATTAGAACAAAGACGGAAAATGTGTCCAAAATCAGAGAATTTAAGGTTCCTTAGATAAACTTCAACGCAAACGCATGGGATGATATTATTTACTGGTCAAAAGAAATGCTGACTGAACCTCCCCTCACTATGGCGCTCACAAATATTGAACTCAATGCACTTAGACTTAGGGTTAAAAAACTGTGCCTACCCAACTATCCACTTCATTCACAAGAATCTCGTAATGAATTTATAAGAGCAAGAATTAGATCTCGTTCATTGCTGCCATGCATGGAAACAAAGAAAGAAATTACTTCACTTTTTGACAATTAGTTTTTAATTAGAGACTGAAATAATTCACCGAAATTTCATGAAAGCAAACACTTCACGATTTTTGAAAAGGGATCCTTTTGGAGTGTATTGATTATATGTTTCTGCAATTGTGGTAATAAAATGTCAATAATTTCTCTCGTTGATTAGTGTTGTTGTAGCTTATAGTTTGAATATTCAAAATTATATAAGGTTATTAACTATTATCAAAGTAATATACTTTGGTCATCAAAGAATTTTTCATTTATTTAGAAAAAAGTGATTTATTTGTGATATTTACCGATGTAAATTTTGC
This sequence comes from Bathynomus jamesi, assembly GCA_023014485.1. Lineage (NCBI taxonomy): Eukaryota > Metazoa > Arthropoda > Malacostraca > Isopoda > Cirolanidae > Bathynomus > Bathynomus jamesi. The sequence goes on from JAJOZX010002200.1 coordinate 11,045, forward strand.
TAAAATTTAAAATTGAGAAAATAATTTATAAAAGGGCACTTTCTAATGTATTCTTTTATTTTGAATCATTTTTATTCTACAGTGTCTTTTAATTGGATGCATATTTTTCAAGTTATAAGCATTTATATGTTTGATTAGCGGCCATTTTGTTTTTCTCAAAAATGCGCAAGTAGGGCAAAGTTGATTTTTCTTTTATATCACTTTATGTCATCTATAGAACCCATTACAGCAAATTATAGGTGAAGCAAATAAATATTCCACAAACAATTTATATATATATAGATATATATAGTCATTTTTACCATCCCTTTATTATATGCCTCCTTGTTTATAAAAGTCAGTATTCCTTTTGTTCTTTCAGCCAGTTCTCCATCAGTTTTATTTCTACCCATCCGTTTTGTCATTCAGATAAATTCATTTACCGTCTTTTCTCCTAATAAAGCTCAAAACCCATGCTCAAACCTGGTCACTATCACAATCCTGAAGGGTCACTGTTACTACTACAATATTTCTCAGAAAAATTTATCAAAGACCTTTTAAATTGAACAATCTGCCTATACATCTCTATACCGGATAATCCATCTTCCACATTCATATTCCTCTTTCCGTTTTAAGATCGTCGCATTTGATTCAGATGTATAGTGTTTGACACAGAAACATTTTCGGTTCTGTTAGACAGAAGATGGGGAGTGCTGGAACATCCGTTTCTCGTGTCACTGTCTTCCTTAACTGATCTTTTTCCGTGGCTCATCTACTCTGTGAGCCGTCCAGCATGACCCCAAACACACACACACACACACACACACACACACACGTCTCCCCTACTACTCACTACATATATTGTAGTGTTACACAATATATAATCTTTTCAAATTTAAAAAGGACGCCAACTTCAAGAGCCTCGGAATCCTCTGAGGAGGAGACCTTAAGTGTCCCCACTTCTGGCTCCCAGCTGCCGATACAGGGAACACAGACGTTGGGTAGCGGGGATGGATCTGCTACCACCCACTCGAGATGTTCTTGTTCCTCAACCTGATTCATAAACTTCTGCAACATTCGTGGCCTTTTCTCAAATTTTCAATCTGCTGAACACCACCTCTCCTCCAAACCTCATTCCTCACTGAAGCTCAGGTTCCTGCGATGACAGTCAGCAACCCCTTTTCTGTACCCTTTTACTTTCTCATACTCAGATTCACTCCAAAGATGGATGCTGCGTATATGTACGTAATGACCCAACTTTTTCTCGTATTCCCGAATCCCCGAATTCTATGCCCTCTGGCTAAGGCTTACATGCCAATCTCAAACTAAATACACCTGCGCTGTATCCCTTTCTCCTAATTTTACTGCCTATCTAAAATTCTTTAACTACCTCACTTCCAAAGTGGAATACATTCTATTCCTCTCTCCATTGCTGAAATCTTCATTTTAGGAGATTTCAATGTTCACCAGCACCTTTGGCTTTCCTGAATGACCTAGAGCTGATTGTACAGCTTCCTACTCGTAACCCGATCGCCTTGGAGATAGCCCCAACATTCTGGATTTATTTCTCACCACTCAGCACTCTTCTTACTCTGTGAAACTTTTTTCTCCGTTGGGCCCCTCCGATCACAAACTTATAACTGTTTCTTCTTCTATCGATCAAACCGGTCTTTGAATCCTCTCAAGAGGGTGTGCCTTTGGCACTTTAGCGTCACTGAATGGGAGGGCTTTAGGCAGTACTTCTGTGATTTCCCATGAAGCGATTACTTCTTACGTTGTTGCGGCCGTTCCGAGTGTGTTGAGAGCATCACGGTGGTGATTCTCTCGGGCATGGAGGCGTACATTCCATATTTTGTTCCTACTACTAATGCAAAAACCAAGGTTTAACTTTACTTGTTATAATACTATCCGCAACAAAGAGGAGGCTTTCAGAAGGTACCGTCCCCATCCAGCTCCTGACTCTCACTCAGCTTATATTTGTACCCGAATTCGTGCAAAATCCGTTCTTCGCTTTGTCTAAAATTCCTTCATTTGTTAAAAATGTGAAAAACTAACCAATTCTAATTCTCCGCAATCTTTCAGGCATCTAGCTAAGAACCTCTTCAACAACTTTACCTCCTCTTCTTTCCCTCCTCTCTTCCACCCCGACGGCTCAGCTGCCTGATCTCCTCGTAAAGCTGAACTCTTCGCTCAAACTTTCGCTTCCACCTCTATGATGGACGATACCGGTGCTGCGATATCTTAAACACGTCTCTTCTCACAATCTTCTTTCAGATCGTCAGTATGGGCTCCCCAAGGGTACTTCTACCGACGATCTTCTTGCATATCTCTCTGACTCATGGTCTTCCACCTTTCAAGATTTCGGTGAAACTCTTGCTATTGCGCTAGGACAAATTGAAAACTTTTGATAGAGTGTGGTAAAAATTTTAAATATCCAAAATGCCAGCCTTCGGATTTTATCCTCCTACCTGTGCCTTCTAATTCTCCTTCTTGCTGCTCTATAACTGCGGTTGTAGATGGCCTCTGTTCGTCTCCTAAAGCTATCAACAGAAGCGTTCCTCAGGGACTCTGTCCTGTCAGCCAATTTTTTCCTTTTACAGTGTTTATTAATGATCTTTAATTCGCACTTCCTCTCCTATTCACTCCTATGCCGATGACCCCACATTTAACTTCTCCACCCGCTATCCAGAGCTTCCTTCTCAACAGTCGCACTATGACTCGTGTAGGACGACTATGGAACACCTGACCTCTGATCTTTCTGTTATCTCTGATTGTGACAGAGAACACCTTGTGACTTTCATTGGATCAAAACTCGGTTCCTCCGCCTGTCTACCTATCACATTCTTCAATACGACTATAACCTTGCCTTCAACAACATACAACTCAGTCCTTCCTCTTCTCTTAACATTTCCGGCGTTTCCTTTCTCGTGATCTTTCATGCAAAGTTCACATATACTCTCTCTCTGAAACAGCTTCAAAGAGGTTAGGTGTGTTGTACTGCCTACGCAGTTTCTTCACCCTCGCTCAGTTGGTGTCTCTGTGCAGGGGTCTTATCCGTCTCTGTATGGAATACGCTTGGGGTGCGCTTTCGTGGGCAATCGCTCATGACTTCTCCTTCCTGCATAAAAACAAAACAAGACAAAAAGAGTATTTTAAGCACTTACGCGCATGAATGTAATTCTTTCCGCAAATTATGGATTCATCATCTTTACACGTAAATACTTCAGCAGCACGTTACTAGGGTTAATACCTTTGTTTAATTCCATAGGGTTTCTTATATTCCTCAAACTCTTGAAGAAGTTTGATGTTTCTTGATAAAAAACTCCTTAACTAGTCAGAATGTTTTGATCGCACAATACATTTAGAAAACTAAATATATATATATATAAGATCATGTACAGAATTTGAAAATGATGCAACTTTGTCATTAATGAGTCTACTGTCATTAATAACTCTACTAAGCATAAACATAGATTTGCCAAACCTTGTGGAGCTACTTATAATACATGTTCATAGCTTTGTGAACTTGATTATTGTAGAGAATCTAACTATTGTATGGCATGTTTTTAAGAAACTCGTATTCATCAATTCCCTCTTCTTTTCGAGGGCATCGTATAACGAACCCTTTAAAAGATCTCGAAATGCATGACCACCAACATGCTCAAGTGGCGGAAAGTGGGATCGAAAGAATAACCAGGGACCTTTTGTCTCTACTATTGAGGTAACCCCTCAAGCAGCCAGCCAAGACCCCTACACCTCCCCATGTGTTAAAAGATCTAGGCCTGTTGAAGACCAATCCCCGGTCACGTACGGTATGGAAGCTAAACGAACAAGGCTCAACGGCTCGTTCAGCTCTGATGACCAAGATTCATCGTCGACAAAGTCATTATCAGGGGAACCAGATGAACAATGTCCTGAAAACCTCCAGCCTTAAACGTCATCCGCGACATTCCAACCCCTTCAAATGCGACCGCTATCCATACAGAGAGAATGAGTTATCATTCATCCAACGGTGTATCTCTTACCTTAATGCAAAATGTGAATAATATCCCTACACTGAATAGAAGTCGTGTCAACGTCAGAATTGATCCCCGAGTCGCGTATTCGAAGGATTTCGAACAAGGACTTCCCAACGTAGTTCGATGTGTCATCGCATATGCTCTTCAGAACAATGATGATCGGAAGATCAGAGTAAGGTTGGCGTTTGGGCTTGATCCAAATAGCGAGGACAGCGATCAGTTCTGGATAGTATTACCTTACAGACACCTGGTGGCAGAAGATGTTGACTCCAAGTGGTTCAAAATTTAGCTTGGAAAATTTCACGGTTGAAATTGCCCACGTATTCCGTGTTGTGGGGCATACGGGCGCGCCTTATACACTTAACGTCAATTCTCAGGCTATTTACAGACGTCACATAAACTCCGAGCATGGCTGCGGATTTATAGCCGTAATCGTGGCTCATATATTTACCGTACTAAATAAGAGGTCCAGACAAATTTGGTTGCTGACGGTAGTGGAGCGTGCACGTAAACTGGCCGAAGATTGTAAACTTGAATTTAACTGTAATATGAGTCCTGAAGAGCTGACGAAGGTAGAAGAACAGATGAAAGTTAGGATTGCCGTGTTTGGTCTGGATCAAAATGGTAGAACAACGTATGTATTTAAAAGCTGCGTGAGGGAACGTACAAAGCCTCTACTTGTCTTAGGACTGGTGGGAGCAACTTACCTTCCTATTAGACGCATCAAAGATCTTTACGTAAACTATGATAAAAGTCGAAAATATGGGACACATCACGATTTGTGTAATGGTTGTCTCGAGTTTATGAATGATCTGTTGAAACATTCTAAGGATTGACATAGTTTGCGACCAGTGAAAGAGCCCCAGATGTGAAAGTTGGGTAGTTGAAACTGAGAAGCGTGACTGTAATGTATGTAAGCGCATGTTTTTCAATAACATCTGTTTTGCTCACTATAAATAGAATGGCACGTGGAGGAAGATGAGGATTTGTGAGTGTGGTATGTTTCACACGTTGAATGGTAGCGGCGAGTTCGGGCATAGTTGTGACGAAGTTCACTGTTCTACATGTCATGAAAAATATAAGGCGGAAGGAGTACAGCATGTATGTTATATGAAAGATGCTGAGCCTAAAAATAAACCCAGTATAACCGTGTATTATGACATAGAAACTTACACAAACCCTGACACAACAGAGGTTATTCCATATTTACTCGCAAGTCATACTATCTTTGACGAGTGCATGAACATTGAATATGGAGAATGCCCCAAATGTGGTAAACGAACAAACATTTGTAAGGTGTCTACAGGAGATTTTCCCGTAAATCTCTTTGTGAACTATATTGTCAAGCTGGCGGATCAGTTCAAAAAACTGACTGTATATTCTTGCCCACAACGCGGCAAAATTTGATACATAGTTCCTCTATAAGGAACTGCTTCAGCAAGAATCATCAGAGATATTCACGGGTGATCCCCTGAAAAGAGGATACAAGCTTATACAGGTGCAGATAAGGGAAAATGTACAGATTAAAGACACCCTGCTGTTCACACCTTGTAAATTAGCCAAGCTACCCAAGGTGATGGGTGTAGGCGCAGAAGTATCAAAAGGGTACTTCCATTACACATTCCTCACTCAAGACACTTTAAATTGTCGGACCGCCACCCCCCTAAACACTATTTTAACTATGAATATATGAATACAGTTGAACGTGAGAATTTTGACCGCTACTACAGCAGCTTTAATGAAGATAACCCTTACAATATAGCGTATGAGGGTGAACGTTATTGTGTGAATGACGTACGTGTACTTAGAGTATGCTTTCAAGCCTTTAGAAGTATGTACAATTGTACATAACCCGTTTCAACTGTGATCCCCTACAAGCCGCAACCACGATCGCCTCATTATGTTTTACTGTATTCAAGAATAACTTCATGCCTAAAGATACCTTGGCCTTTATTCCTCGAAACGCCCCGGGCAGTTATGGGTATAGGGCTATTTACTGGCTCAAACACATAAACTGCAGACAGGTGTATATATAAAACACGCTCGCAACACGGGGAAAGTTGCCATTAAGATCAAGGCCGTGTTTTTTGGGTGGACGGCTTAAGTGAGGATCCAACCACTGGCGAGAAGACGGTGTACTCCTTTAACGGATGTCCACTCCCTGAGTGTGCCGTCACAGGGGATCTCCATGGAAGATCCCCCGCCGACAGCCTCGCATGGACCCGTAACCACGACCAGCTTATAAGTTCACAGTTCACTCACAAAGTTTTGTAGGAGCATGAATATGATGCCTGGATGGAAACCGATGAGCAGTATCGCAAAGAATTAAGGGCCATCAAACGTAGAATGGTGGTGGACCACCTGAAATACGGTGACAGCTTGTTTAGAGGACGTACAAACCTCTTCAGACTTTACTTTCCGCCTATGGATGCGGTGAAGCTTCACTACCACGATTTCTGCTCATTATACACGTACGTGATGAAGAACAATCCGTACTCCGTAGGTGCGCCTGAAAAAATAGTGGGCCCCGTCATGCCTACAATCGAGGAGTTCTCAGCTAACTTCAGTGAGCGCTACTTTGGTCTCTCTTTCGTAGATGTCCTCCTCCCTCGCGATTTATGGATGCCGATCTTGCCTGTTGTTATAGACCACAAACTCATGTTCCCTCTGTGTGTGAAGTGCGCAGAGGAGAATAATGGGTACTGTAATCACACGAGCAACCAGAGGAAGATCAGAGGAGTATATACAAGTCCTGAACTGTCCCTAGCCCTCCATCACGGGTACAGAATACTGAAGATATATGAGGTGTGGAGGTTTCAGTAGCTCCCAACGTTTTCACACTATATACCAATACTTTTTTGAAGGATAAAGTAGAAGCATCAGGATACCCACGAGGAGTTGAGACCGAAAATGAGAAAACGGCGTATATTGAACGCTACCATGATCGTGAAGGGATACAATTTGACCGTGCCCAAATTGTGAGGAACCCTGGCAAGCGCTTTAGCGCAAAGTTGTGCTTAATATCTTTGGGGAAAATTTGCCCAGAATACAGACAAGGGGAATGTACATTTAGCTCAAAGTTATAGCGAAGTCTGGGATTATGCAAACGCTAACGATAAAGAAGTTATGGAAATCGTGAATGTAGGTAATACGTACAAAATAAGGTACAACAGATCCGAATTGGCTACAGATACATCACGTGTCACAAACATACCTGTAGCCAGTTTCACTACAGCCTACGCACGTATCAAGCTGTGGCATCTGTTGCATTCTCTCGGGCAACGGGTTCTGTACGCTGATACAGATAGTGTGATATTCACGGAGAGGGCAGGTGAATATATGCCTCCTATTGGAGAATTCCTTAGAGAGTTGACTGAAGAGATTAAGGATGAGTATGGAGACATCGCATACGCCGACTCTTTTGCCTCAACAGGCCCAAAAACGTACGGTGTACGCGTGAGGGTGGGAGATGAGTACAAGTACATCGTGAAGGCTAAAGGCATTACGCTTAACCATGCCAACAGCCAGGTCGTTAACTTTGAATCGCTCAAAGATCTAGTGAGCTTAGAATACGATGGTAATGAACGACCGCCCCACCTGGATGTGGGGACTCATAACTTCAGAGCACAGAAATTAGGGGTGTGTGAAGGAACTTAAGGGGACGAAGGAAACGGTACCAGATGCGTGGCAGCTACGACACCGTACCCTTTGGATACTGAATCGACTAGGTGCATCCCTTGTAACGCTTAGCCGTATTTAAATTATGTATGTATCTGTCACATCATTTTTATATGTTCTTTGTACCACTGTTTACCATGCACTTTTAACTATTTTCTGTGTATTGTATTTGTATTGATAATAAATTTCTTGTTTTATGTTAGATTGCTTTTCATTCTAACAAACTTCATTATATTAGTCATAGGGAAATAAATGCTGTATATGTACACACCAATCATTAATAATGCTGGGTTTTTTCCACAGCTTATTAATGACGTAAACTTAGTCTCAATATTAACCCTTTCTGCGCCAGCGATTCTATGTGGCATCATCAATAAAATGTGCGTTTATTTTCCTCAAATTAGCTTCAGTGATGGTTTATGGAATTTGAAGATAACAATTAACTGTATAGCAATATTTGGTAGTTTTGGACATTGGCCTGAGCATTTAGAACCCAAAAAGAGACGCACAAAATGTATGAAGGGCTACTGTCTTCTATAATGCAGAAAGTGTGATGTACCTTCATGTTTAATAAAAGACAAAATTGCTTTAATGGCTCGAAGCAATATGGTCTAACGTTATGTTAGGGTATAAGGGTATAAGGCAGCAGCGACCACTAACCCACAACACCCTTGCCACTACATGTACAATCATGCACCAACACCTCGCACCATTAAGGTAACACCAGAGACACATTATAACCAAATGCTCCATTCCATACCACGCCCCACAGACATCACACAGTACAGAAAACACATACACACACACTTAACCCACAAAGCACTGACACGACTCGGTCCGAATGCGGTCCTAGGTGCGAAGCCGCCACCCATTAACAGGTCAGAGATCAGCCTGAGCAGATCGGATCGAGTTAACTTAGCACGATTCCGATGTGGACATCACCCCAACTTACGGACATATAAACACAGACTAGACAACTCCATAGACGACACCTGCCACCTGTGCCAGGACACACCACAAACAATTGAACACATTATGACAGACTGTACCGCTCTAGCACAACAACGAACACAACACAACATCACTAGTGCGCTGAACCTCTGGTCCTCTCCGGAGAGGGCGATCGGTTACCTGCGTGCCGCCGGCTTGCTCGATCAGGGTGGGCTGATCGGCTAAACAACAACAACAACGTTATGTTTAGCAAAGGGCAAATATTGTTATTCAAAGTACCAAAGTTATGTTAGTCTCTTATTACTTGATAGCTTCAATGGAGCCATATAACTTCTAGTGTAATTAATTATTTCTAAGCAAAGTTTCGTTTCCATAACTATTTTTAACATTTTTAATTGTTAAAATTATTTTTTTAGCTCAAAACAATAATTTGGGACAGAAAGGGTTAATATTGCAGACACCATCATCGCTCTGTGCAATACATGTCAATCAAATAAATACCTACAGAGCCGAATAAACGCATGATGTTTTCCACATTCAAAAGTAATGACGATAAGACAGCTAATATTATTTTAAGGCAATTTAAATTCAAGGTTTAAATCTTCCTGCAAGCGTTTGAAGAGCTTGTTAAGTATACATTCGCTTAGTATGAAAAGTTAAGATATGTCTACATGAATAAGATGGCTGCTTATCTTCTCATAGTCAAATTTCAGCTGAAGCCTATACATGTACCGATGTGTCGCGTGTTGAAATCTTCTAGTTCATTACAATGTCGTTATTTTACTGAGGTTATTGCACAAACGAAAACAAATGATAAGAATATGTAATATAAGAATCGGTACAAAAGGCTACAAACAACGGCAGTCAGGATGGCTCATACGAGAATGTTTGTTTAGGAAGCTCCGATAAAAGATGTAAGAAAAGCAAGAAGGTAAATGAAAGTTTTAAAGCATAGCATTGGAGAGAAATTGGAAGGAAATAGGGAACTTTAAAGATAAAGCGAAAATTTAAGAGTACAGAGATCTGGTTCCGAGTGAAAATTCGACAATACTTTTATGCCGTATAAATGTTTCTAAGGGGGATTTAAGACAAAGTAAGCAGCTAGTCTCTTTCAAAAGGGCCGATTGCATTACTTTGAAATACGTTAGTGCCATTCCACCCCACAAATTAACTATACGTCTGAATGACAAACGTTTAGTTTCATTAGAATTAAGATGCTTACCCGCTAATTTAAGAGCAATACCCTGAGTGCCCCTCCATATCTGCAGTCAAAATGTTTTAGGCATCGAGATTATCAAAATCTTTATTCATTTTATATATATATATATATAATATATATATATATTATATACATATATATATATATATACATATATTAGGGTTGTTCTTATTTGAGCTTAAATTTAAACTTTTGCGAATTTTATGAATGCACCCTCGGATATTGTGCGAATAGCTATTAAAACTAATCCTGTAAAGTTTGAGAGCGATCGCATAATTTTACTACTTTCCCCGGGTACTTTTGTATTCTCCCCCAGGTGAATCGTAGGATAGTGTTGTACGTTTTTTGAAAATTGTCGTTGCGGAATGCCGTTGGATGGAACTGATATCTTCGGCATGTCATGTACTTTGTAGTTGAATTGTATACTAGGTTCCCCTCTACTCGAGTATTAGCCCCTCAAATGGGGGGATCTCATGGGCGCCCATCTCCCACTCATTGTTGACTAGTTTGCAGGAGTCACGGTGGACATGCGGGCGTCAGGTTAGCGCTGGCGGTGCGCCTCGACGACCTGGCGGAGGAACTGACGCTGGTATTCGTCCTTTGTCAGTGCCAGGTTGTAGTCCTGCATCATAGCGACCCCGCGCTCGGCGAAGTCGTTAGTGACGCGGAGACTCGCCACTCTCCGCGCGGCGGCGGCATACCTTGGGTCACTGGGCCACTCAGCTGGGTCGGAGGACAGGAAGGCGCCGTCGATTCCTAGCACGTGGAACAAGAGCCTTCATGACTGGATGACGAAATCCGCGAGGGTCTTGCCGTTCACCACAGCCGGCTTCGGCTCGACGACGACGCGCTTTGGGGTGCTGTCCGAGCCCTCCTGCTCCTCGAGCGCCTTCACCATCATCCTCTTTGGCTCCGCAGATGTGTTGTCGTCGAAGAAGGCGAGCGACACGAGTGGCTCGCTCAGATACCACAGGTGCCGGCACGCGAAGCCGTCGGCCAGAATCTTGGCGAGCGCCTTGTCCTCGTAGCAGACGAGGTCCTGGAGAAGGACAAGGTCGTTCGCCGGGACGGCGGCGGGGTTCGGTGAAGCGAACTAGGTCGGGACGTAGAGGGCAATGGCGAAGTTGATGAATGGCCTGAGACCAGTTCGCTCCTGCGCGGTGAGGACCAACTGTTCGCGGAACAGAAACATCTTGAGGCAATAAATGGCCTTCGCCATCCAGCGCGCGCGGTGGAGGGCACCTGGGCACGCCGCCAAGGACGATAATGAACAGATCCAAGAGCTCGCGGTAGTGCCGCCGTGGCCTCCTCGTCGTCGATGACCAGGTGGCGCTCGGTGTTGATGGAATCTCACCGTTCCTTGAATATCTTGAAGAGCTGGACGTTGGGACCGGAGGAGGCGCGGTAACACTCGCCGAACGCCTTGGCTGCGGTGAGTTCGAGCATTTGGTGGCGGCAGGCAAGGTTGTGCAGATCCTTGCCCAGCTTCTGTTCGATGAGCACGCAGGCGCCTGGGCGCGCGCCGGTGTTGGACGCCGTCGTATCGAAGCTCAGGCCGGCGACGCGGTTTGCGATACCCCAGTCCTCCAGCGCCTCGACGAGAGCGTCCGCTATTGCTTGACCAGTGCCGGTGGCGAGCTTTGGGACAGCGAGGAACTTGGAGACTCCTTCGTCGGAGACAAGGACGGGCAGCCGTTCGACGTTGTCTGCGCCTCCCGTCACGTCGGCCAACAGCTTCCCGTCCCAGTGTACGATGAGCGGGGTGTCGGGCGCGAATGCCCACTTGATGACAGCGGCGGCTTCCTTGCGGTGTTGATGCGCGAGTGGTAGAACGACGACCGGTTGACGGTGAGTTCCGCAACATTGTCCCAAGGCTCTCGGCAATCGCCGCCACGACGTGGACCGCTTTGTTGTCTGTGATGTGCGCGCGGTCGAGCGCGGCGGCCACTTTCGGTGTGATGACCTGCTGTCGCCCGTGGCGTTTCGGCGGCGGCGGGCTGGCGGCGCTGGATGTCGACGGCTGGGCGTGGGCGTCGTTGCTTTGTCGAGGGCGCCGTGGGCTGCCCTCGCTGGAGCTGGAGTCCAGTTTGAGTTTGATCACTTCGACCTCAGCGTACTTCCGTTCTGCCTCCTTCTCCTGTCGTGCGCGATCCTCTGCGATGCGATGCGCCTGTCGCGCCTCACGATCGGCGAGGTGGCGGTCGACGCCGAGCATCGCCCCACGCCGACCGTACTCGCGCTCGGCCAGGAGAAACGCCTTGTCCTTCTGAATGAAGAGCATCTTCAGCGCGTTCCCGTGGGCGATATCGAATAGATTGTTGAGACCGCGCGTCCAGGCGTTCCGCTTGTTCAAGAGGAACTGCGTGGTCGCTTGCGTTTTCTTGCGCATCAGGTTCTTCCACTCCTCGTGCAACTTGATGAGCTTCTAGGTGCAACGATGATGAACGGAGGTCGGGAACCGGGCGATTTCCCAAAACTCGCGGACTTCGTTGATGACGATATCAGCCGCCTTCTGTACTGTCTGTTTGCCAATGATGTGCACATGGAAGAAGCGGCGCAGGACCTCTCCTTTCGACGGCAGCTTTGATCGGTCAGGGACTCAGATGGGTGTCCTACCAGGAACACATTGGTTGACTTCCGAGTCCTACGCTTAACAGTTGCAGTCGACGACATGATTTCAAGTCTGTGAAGGGAAAAATGTTAAAACTTATTAGAAAAATAGACACCTTATAACATGAAATATAACGATTAATATAAATTAATGACATAGATTTAAATAATAAATTAAAATGAAGTGATATAAAATTAAAATATGATTCCCTCACCAGCAAGCTAACATTGTCATCTCCAAGTTTACCTTTGCATAATTTATTTCAGAAATCAATACCTTGGAGGCTTGGCTTCTACGCCTATAAGGCAAGACGAAACTAAAATATCTGCACAACCGACTCCGACGCTAGGATGGCAATAACTGAGTTACTGCGTAATATATTTACTAAAAACGAACGCATTACGAGGCGAAGCAATCGAAGAAGCAACCCAAAAGTTCACCGACTTCACAGGGGGAGAATACAAAAATGCTCGGGGAGGTTTTAAAAATTATCTGATTGCTCTCAAACTTCACATGATTTGTTTTTATGGCTTTTAGCACAAAGTCTGGGGGGCGCGGTCATAACAATTAAAAAGTCGCAAAATAAGAACAACCCTAATATATATATATATATTAACTTTGCAAACATTAAATGGTTCAGAGGTGAATTAATGATGTAAACAGTTTTTAAAATATGAACTATAGATGATGTGAAGACCTAATGTTGATGCTTTCCTAGATTAGCTTAAGCGATGTATTTAGAGCATTGAGGGTTGCTTCGGTCAGGACAACTAATCTTTTACGTGTGTTGTTTTCATCTTTCTCTAAGTTTTTCCCCCTTTATTGCGTATTTCTCTGTAATACACGATCTACATATTTGTCGTAGATAAATCATGATGATTGGACGCCTCAGCAAATATATAAATAAGCCGTTGCGGAACTCGATACCGTATTTTAAATTGATGGTACGATTATTAACATTATATATACAGTATATATATATATATATATACACACAACACACACACTCATGTGTGTGTGTGTGTGTATACACACATATATATATATATATATATATATATATATATATATTCAGAATACCAGTCTGATATGTAAGAATGTTGCACCCCCTGCAGCTAAAACTGACGTGGCCACGAACACGACGGAACGCACCGGAACGCTGCGTAAAAAGTGCCTTTTTTCGTACTCAACAGGGGAATGTTTGTCTGTTTGTTTGTTTGTTTGTTTGTTTCGAAAGACCGTGAAGGAACCCCAAGAGGAATTTTGTTTGTTTGTTTCAAAAGACCGTGAAGGAACCCCAAGAGGAATTTTGTTTGTTTGTTTTTGTTTCTTTTTGTCTGTTCTTTTTTATTTTTATTTGTTTAAATATCTCTGCTTTTTTTTTCTCATGAAAGACCATGAAAAACACCTCATAAAGGAAAGTGGGGACTATCATGAAGGAAGGTGAGGGGGAAATTTTCAAATTGATCCAATTTCCTCCCCCCCAAATGCCATCATACTACTACCGGGTATCCTGAAGAGCACGAACATAGTCCCACTATATAAAGGAGATCGAGCCGAGGCCAAAACCAAGAGGCCAGTGTTGTTTACATCTCATCTCACTTAAATATTTGAAAGAATAGTTAGACAGAAAATCTATGACTTTCTGGAAACTCAGAAAAATAAATGATAACCAACATGGGTTTCGGTCAGGCAGATCATGCCTATCACAACTAATGGAACACTAAAACAACTTTATTGATGCATAGAAAGTAATGAAAACTATGATGTAATATACACAGACTTTGCTAAAGCGTTCAACAGGTGTGACCATGGAACCTTAATACGTAAACTGAAGTATATGGGAATAACCGGAAAAGTAGGGAAATCGATATATAATTTCCTTAGTGAGCGGTGGCAAGTCGTTACAGTACAAGAAGTATCTTCATCAGAATCAGAGGTCCTCAGCTCAGTACCACAGTGAATAGTATTGGCTCCACTACTCTTCATAATCATGCTAACTGACATAGATGAGGACGTTACCAGAGACAGCACAGTAACATCCTTTGCCGATGACGCAAAGATCAGTAGAAAAATAAGAAACCCAGAAGATATAGGATCTCTACAAACCGACATGAATAGAATCTACAAGTGGACGGAAGACAACAATATGAAGTTTAACACTGAGAAATTTCAGCTGTTACGGTACGGAAAAGGAGAGGACCTAAAATCCATGGAATATTATACCCCAAATGGACAGGAAATTCAGAGAAATTCTAAAGCAAAAGAATTAGGGGTTATAATGACTGATGATGCGAAATTTGAAACACAAAATAAGATATCAGTAAACAGAGCAAAGAGAATAACTGGGCAGATACTGAGAACCTTTAAACGAAGGGACAGGAATATAATGATTCCTCTATTGAAAAAACTGATCACACCCAAATTGGAACACTGCTCTGTCCTAACATGCCCATATAAAAAATAAGACATTAGACAGCTAGAAGGGATTCAGAGAAGCTTCACAGCCAAGATCAATGGGTGCAAAGAACTAAATTATTGGGAAAGGTTACGCGAATCGAACCTATATTCACTGGAAAGGAGAAGAGAGAGATACACCATTATTTACACTTGGGAAATAATGGTGAAACTAGTCCCTAATCTCACTCTCAACCCTTAAACTTCCCAAACAACAGTGGAAAGTAGAAAAGGAAGACTGTGTCGTGTTCCCAAATTAAAAGCTAGAGAGGAAACATCCTTAACCCTGAAAGAAAATAGTTTTGTTGAGAGAGGACCAAAACTGTTTAATCAGCTGCCCAAAGACCTAATGAACACGAATGGTGTTGCAATAGACATCTTCAAAAGAAGATTAGACGCCTGGCTCAGAGTAATCCCCGATGAGCCGGGCGTACCTGACTATGTGAGGTGGAGAGTACAAGAAACCAATGCACTACTTCACCAGGCCAACTCGAGAGGAGGGGCAACAAGCTTGACCTTCGTGAAATGAGGAATCATCGCACGGAACATTTGAAATGATGAAAGGAAATGAAAGGTGTATATATATATATATATATATGTGTGTGTGTGTGTGTGTGTGTGTGTGTGTGTGTGTGTGTGTGTGTTACTTACATTATGAGAGTTTGAACGACGATTCAGGATCAACATGATTTTTTTGAGGGATTTTTGTCACCCATTTATCAACCAACCATGGAAGGGCGAACAGCTGAATGTGACTCGCGCCATCGAGGAGAATCGAATCCGAGCCGACTGATTCATAAATGATGCAAGAGGAAACTAAATGAAAATAAAAATTAAAAATGAATGAAATTGCAATCCCATCAAATCTTTTATTAATCTGAAAGGGTCAAAATATAAAGTAATTTATACATTTTAAAAATCAAACTGAAAAATATGCTTATACTAAAACCAGTAAAGAAAACCCATCAGCGACTGGTTTTGAATTTATATGAAAGACAAATTTTAAATTTTAATTTCATGCATGATGTCAAAAGGTTGTGACCACGTCAATCGGAGTAAATTTATAATTTCACAGTGTCTTCCTAATCAAGTAAAAAGAGAAAATTATAAATAAATATGAATTAATAATTCGCTCGCTAGTTCCTCATGAAAAAAAAAAAATATATATATATATTATATATATATACTGTATATATTATATATATATATACTGTATATATATATATATATATATATATATATATATATGTTGCACGCAGACCGTGCATAGAACAAGGAACTCTTCTGGGAAAATCAAATCCACTATAGTTCAAATAAGTAATGGTAAATGACAAATATTATAGTTTTTCTTTTTCAGGATGGACGTATTATTTGCCTTGAAAAGTGGACGCTCAAATTCCCGGCTGAGGTTTAAGTTTGGATTTTCTACTAAAAATACAATAGCTACCCCTTTTTCTTTGATTTATTCAATCCGACGTGAATGCACCTAGTTTCTTGGGTATATTGAGGTTCTGAATATAGTAGGCTTGGCTGCCGTGTTTAATGATCTTTTCTACTCGAAGGATGGTCTAATGCTCCCTTCGCCACAGAGGCAGCGTTTAATGACCTCAGTCTCCTGAAAGAAATTTAAAAATACAAGACTGTGAATGTGAGTGTCAAATGCTTCAAAAACAGACCCCCTCCCGCATCTGTGGTATCTCTTTGAAGAACTCGTCCCCCTGGCTCTCTTCACTCATATAGTCTCTCTTGCGGAAAAGTAATGGTCCAAGTTATGGAACCTCAGAAATCTTGCGATGAACGTAGAATCCCTCCCAAAAGAGCTGTTTTAGTTGCAAAAAAAGACGTTAAAATCCCCACCTGGAAGATTTTGCCACAAAGTGGACCATGAGGTTTTTCGAAATTCTCGGTCATAATTCCTTTTTCCTTCTACACAATCATGAGACATGCAAAAACAATGATCAGTTCAAGGAGACAAGCAGTCACCGAAAACCTAATTGTGTTGAATGATGTGGCTGAACGGGGTGTCAAGCTGATTCAAGACTACAATCAAGTCCTAACAAAGAACTAAGAGCAAAAACAATACCTATTACAGGTGGTGCGTGACTACCGCGATCGTTTTCCCTAGCCAACAAAATCTGTATTGGTCGGTTTTACAAGAAAAGATACATGAAAATTGATTTTCTGTTCGCCTTTTCTTTTTTTTATGCAGGAAGGAGGAGCCAAGGTCAATGCCCGCTAAAGTATATACACTTTAAAAAGCATGTAGTAATTGGAAATTGTTACCCTGAAAAGTTGTATAACAATAAATGGTTCAAATACCTTTGTTTTTATTTATCGACGCTAATGTAAACTTTCAGCTTCCGTGTGCGTCCTCTAAATATCATTTGATTGTTACAAAACTTGGGCCAGAATGTTATTTTTCCTCAAAAGGAACAAACTAGCAGAGAAGCACTTTGACATTTTTGACCTTCGATTTTAAAACACACCCTAATATATATATATATATATAACCTTTGGTTAACCTTTGGTTAGCTTCCGCCTGAATTCTTCATTCTGACGAAGTTCAAGCTTTTCACTCCACCTTAGACCTACAGTTTAACGTGGAATCCGAACCACGCCCCATCAGCAGCCCAGCGTCTTAACCACTAGGCCACCTAGGGTACCCATTTATCTACCAACCACTTTCTTTATTGTGTGGAAGGATGAACAGCTGGGTTTTGCTGCGCGCCGGCTGCCGTCGGGTCTCGAACCCAGGGCCGATGGATTCGTAGTCAGCGACGCTAACCACTACAAGGAGATTGTAGACACCACTCGACAAGAGAAGTACTCCGGGGGTGACTTTAGACAGAAGATAGGGAGTGCTGGAACTCCCGTTTCTCCTGTCACTGTCCTTCTTAGCTGATCTTTTTCCGTGTCTCATCTACCCTCTGAGTAGTCCAGCATCCTCTCAAACACACACTTCTCTCTCTATTCCTCACTACATATACATGCGTCTTACACACTACATAATCTTTACAAAATTAAGAAAAAAAAGAAAATGGCATCAACTTCAAGAGCCTCGGAGTCCCCTGGGGAGGGGACTATAAATGTACCCACTTCTTGCTCTCCCGCTGCCGATACCAGGAACACAGACCGGGTAGCGCGGCTGGATCTGCTACTGCCCATTCGAGATGTTCTGGGCCTCTTTCTGAGTCACTTTTCATGAACTTCTGCAATATTCGTGGCCTTTCTCAAATTTTTAATCTGTTAAACACCGCCTCTCCTCCTCTAAACTTCATCTTCTTTACCTCACTGAAACTCTGATTTTGACAAAATTTGGACCAGAATGTTTTTTCCTCAAAAGGAACAAAATGAACAAAATGGCAGAGAAGTACTTTGACATTTTTGACATTCGATTTTAAAACACCCTAATATATATATATATATATATAACTCCAGTGCCAGTGACGCTTCTCAGTTTTTGCTCCGTCTTACTATCAAATTAACAGGGTTTAAAGTCAGTGAACCGGTATGTTACATATACAATAAAATTTGTAAATGTGCGAAGATTACCCAGTTATAATCTTATTAGATGGTCCACAATACTTAATTAATAATAATACATATAATATATCGTCAAAATTTTCTAACGACATCCGGCACTACCTTCTTGGACCTATGAGGAGGGAGGTAAACAGTGACCTTGAAATAGCGGGCATACGAACGAACGAGCGGGTGAGCCCTTTGAAAAATTACGAACGAATAAACGAACTAAACGAATGAACGAGTGAATTTTAACTACATAAACGGTTCAAAATATTTTCAAAAGGCCAGGGAAAGGCTCTCAAATCTTAAATAAAAGACCAAGCAAATAAACAGGCTTTATTACTTTAGATATATTTACAAACTTACACGCTTACATGTTTTAAAGGGACAAGGAGTGGGCACTCCTTTTAGCATCTCCATCCCGTTCCCCTCTCCCGCCCTACCCCCATCATATACACTGCGAATTTTCCGTTTAATATGTAGTAAAAGTTTTGACGGTGGTCGCGGGAAATGTATGTTTCATTACGGTATAATCGTACAGTGACTCCGCGTGTATACTTTTTGTGTCATAGAAATAGTTACATAATTAATGTGAAAAGATGCCTGAACATCGAACCGTTGGTATCCCGAGCATGATTTAAATTTTAAAGGGACGAAAAAGTGGGACCCTTTTTGGCGTTCACCCCCATCTCCACCCACAACCAGCCCCCACCAGCTACGGCCCCACACAAGCCGTTACAGATACAATGGGGTCGTCTGCTGTAAATCTTGTAGAAAATCCTCCGTTATGTTTTATATACGACAAAGTAGATCATATTAGGTCAGACCTTCTTGTATCTGTCTGTCATGATTTTTATGATTCAGAAGAAATAGAATATGCGAGGGTACAATTAAACACCCTGTTCGGTGCTTCCCTCCCAACTCGAAGAGGTAATTCTAAAAACGAGAATACCCTGAAAGACATTATAAATAAAGTATCGACCCTCCAGGATAATGAGAATAATATTACCTCTTACGTTACTAACTTCCATAGAATACCGGTAATCTCTATGGGTGACGTAAACGTCTCGGTGCTCCTCAAACAGTATAATGAGGTACAAAAGTCGATAGTTGAACTAAAACACCAACACGTGGTATCAAATCAGAAAAACGCGATTTCGATAGAACAGTTCCGGTCAGAGTTAGATGTGTTAAAAGAGACGCTTCTCCCAAAGCCCAGTTACTCGGAAGTAGTTCAGCAAGCCAGATCTCCAAGAAGCGCGTTGGGCAGCGAGGGGAACGAAATCCCCGCCTCCAACTCCCCCCATGAAGGTGGGGTGGAAACGCAGCATGCAGGGGTAGTGATCAACCCCCCTCCCGTTCAGGAAAGGACCCCTGCTCCCGACCTCACAATGAGGAACAGGGACGGTCCAATGCCGAGAGTCGAGGCAACATTGCCCTCTTCCCTGCCTCCCACTGCAGAGGAGAGGTGTTCGATTACGCCTCGCTCGGTGCGCAGTTCCACCCACTCCCACCAAAGAAGGAGAGGCACGCGCGGCCGTCAGGGTATAAACACCGCTAACAGACCCTCACCAAGCCACAGAGTAAGGGAGGGGCGTCCCATCCCCCAAAGGTTGTGCCACCCATCCCCAAGGCAGGCGAACCCTGCCTCAGGGAGATCGAGGGAGCAGGACGGATGGGTAACTGTTAATAGGCGCCCATCCCAAAGGTCTCCTCAACCGGTCTCCTCAACCGGTCTCCGCGGCGAGGCCAATGATGGAGAATCTCACCCTATTTGTGTCGCGAATTCAACTCTCGAACGAGGCAAGCGATATTCGACACATGATGGAAGAAATCATTGGTGAACACAGTATAGTGATAGTTAATAAACTAAACACGAAATCTCCATATTATAACTCTTTTAAAGTAATAATTAAAGGTGTAAATGCGCATTTCAACCCGTATAATATGAGTCAATGGCCAGACGGTATTATTGTTAAGAAGTTTATTCACTTTTCCAGGAGATTTGATAACAGGCAAAATAATAATAATAATAATAACAGGCGCCCTAACGGTAATGCCTGAAAGTTGTACTGTGTATAATAATAATAATAATCTTACTTATAATAATAATAATATTACTAATAATAAATTCTCTATCAGTCATGGCGGATAACTTGTTGAAAATAGGCTCATATAATGTAAGGTCAGTGAGGAATTCAACTGCAGATGTTCATAAAATCTGCGACAATGCAGATTTGATACTCCTGCAGGAGCACTGGCTACCTAAGCAAGAGCTAAAATTTCTCTCTACCATCCATGATGACTTTATGTACCATGCGTCATCAGCAGTAGACTTGTCAGATGAATTAATGTACGGTAGGCCTTTTGGTGGTGTTGCTTTCTTATTAAGGAAAAATTTGTCAAAACATATAAGATTTTTAACAAGCGATAATGTATGGTTGTAAGGCATTGAATTGCAAGTGAACAATGATTGCATATTAATTGTAAACTGCTATTTACCATACAGCAACGGCATTAATCTAGATGAATACATTGATTTGGTGTACAAAATTAAGTCATTATCAGATAACCTCAAATATTCTCACTGTATAATAATGGGGGACTTTAACGCACATGTGAACTCGGAATTCTTTGTAGAATTGGGTATCATGTGCGAGTCGGCCAATTTAAGTATACTGTAAAATGTAAATGATGTAGATGTATTAGGAGTAGCCAGTGGTAATTTTACATACGTTAGCGATATGAGCGGTACCACCAGGTGGATTGATCATTGTCTCACTAGTAATAATCTAAAGGATCGAATTGTTAGAGTTCATATTTTGCATGATTTCCTTCTTTCTGACCATAGACCATTAAAAATATTAATTAACGTTACCAATTTATGCGCAACACGAATTAATAAGAACTCAATAGGTAAGAATAATCGCGTCGATTGGTCCAATGTTAATATGCAGCAGAGAATAGAATACAAAGACAGAGCATGTCACCTCTTTAATAAGTTAGAAATCTTGCATCTTGCCTGTAATAATCCTTGCTCAAATGATTCTCACTGTAAACTCATAGATAGTATACTGTAGTAAGATAATTTCCCTGTTAAGAGAAGCAGAAAGCTCCCTGATTAAATCTTACAACTATCATACTAAGGTTATTCCTGGATGGAATGTTTTTATTGCCCCCCTGAAGAGGGAATCGAAAGACGCCTATGATTTGTGGTCCTTTCATGGTAGACCCAGATTAGGACCAGTATACATGAATATGTGTAGAAGTCGGGGGTCAGTATAAGGCGATGTAAACAGGAAGAAGAGTCTATTCGAGCGTCAAAAGCATGTGAAGCTCGCATAAATAACGACAATAACAAATTTTGG
Source organism: Bathynomus jamesi (assembly GCA_023014485.1). Taxonomy (NCBI): domain Eukaryota; kingdom Metazoa; phylum Arthropoda; class Malacostraca; order Isopoda; family Cirolanidae; genus Bathynomus; species Bathynomus jamesi. The sequence continues at coordinate 32,852 of JAJOZX010002200.1, forward strand.
AAATTTGTTAAGAATCAAACGGGTGTCGAATGAGCACTTAAAATATGCAAATGGCGTAGTATGTCTGCATATATCATTGCTACTATCAGCCATGCTTGCTCATAGCTATATCCCTGCAGAGTTCATGAGAGTATATATCTTGCCCCTGGTCAAAAATAAGTACGGAGACATTCTGTACAGCAATAATTACAGGCCTATTGCTGTCGCTTTCTGCTCCTCGAAACTACTAGAAAAACTCTTGTTACTCCGATTAAATGATTTCCTATGGACATCTCCTAATCAGTTTGGCTTTAAAAGATCCCATTCAACTGACCTGTGTATCTATGTACTTAAAGAAACAATATCTAAATACATTGACAGTAATTCAACCATTTATAGCTGTTTCCTTGATATAAGTAAGGAATATGATAGGGTGAACCACAATATTTTATTTACAAAACTAGAAGACAGGAAGGTTCCCATGTACATATTAAATTTATTGAAATTTTGGTATTCCCACCAATCTTTCACTGTTAGGTGGGGCAATGTACTATCCGAGTGTTTTGGCTCTTCTTGCGGGGAGAGACAAGGCTCCTTGCTCTCCCCTATGCTGTTTAATGTGTATATCGACGGATTGATTGCTTCACTTAATGAGGCAACAGTGGGATGTTGTATAGATAACACAAGGATAAATAACTTAGTTTATGCCGATGATATGGTGTTAATACGTCCCTCTGTTAAAGGTCTGGATCGGCTACTAAACGTCTGCGAAGTGTATTCGCAGAAACATGATATTCTTTTTAATGTTACAAAAACTAAGGTTATGCAATTTCATCCTAAAAGCTGTAATCAGCCAGCTGATATAAGGTTTAAAATGAATGGTGAAGTAATTGAGGAAGTACAAGAGTTTAAGTATTTGGGTCAAACTATTACCAGCTCCTTGAGTGATGACTCGGATATAAGAAAACAATCTCGAAGCCTGTGTGCTAAAGCGAATATGACCATAAGGAACTTTCGTTTCTGTACAAGTGAAGCTAAATACACACTCTTTCGTACTTTCTGCAGTAATATATACGGTCAGCAACTGTGGGTGAATTATAAAAAAGGTTCTGGCAGAACCCTAAATTTGCTGTACAACAGGTCTTTTAAACTCTTACATAAATTACCCCCGAGATGCTCAGCTTCGCAAATGTTTGCTACCCGCAATGTCCCGAGCTTCCCGGAGGTAACAAGACGTGCTCAACACAGTCTAATGCAAATAATTAAAAAGTCAACCAACCCGATCATCCAAGCTATCCATGAGTCCTGCCATTTATCCTCTAAGTATGGACTTCTTGGTACGAAAACGTCTGTCTGTAGCTCCACTTAACTTCGACAGTGCAGTATTATTTCTAATCAATTGTATATATTTCTATCCTTTGTATATGAACTGTCATTGTATTAATAATATTTGTCATATGGACTATAGTCTGCCAATAAACCTTTTCATTTTCATTTTCATTTTCATTTATATATATAAAGGGTGATCCAGAGAAATGGGACCCAAAAGAAACCCCTGTAACTCTTAAAGTATAAGTCCTTTTATAAAATCATACGCATCATCGAAAGAGGATAGTTACAAGTTTGTACAGGATTGTATAGGTTTTGACAATACAAGACAAGATAAGATACAAAACAAAATAAAAGTGTTAGTTAAAATTAACCCTTCAAGATGACTGTATGGACTGTGGAACAGCTGCGTTTCATAACTGAGCAATATTATGAGCATGGAAGAAGTGTAGTTTCAGCTCAAAGATCTTTCAAGACAAATTTTCAGATGTCAAAATCACCTTCTAAGAAAGTAATCCGTCGGTGTGTCAGAAATTTTTCCCTAACTGGCAGCATTGGAAAAAGAAAACCAACTGGAAGAGTGCGCACAGCAAGGATAGACGAGATCATTAACAGAACTCATGAAATTGTACAGGATAATCCTAACATAAGCATCAGACGTACTTCTCAGCTGTTAGGAGTTGGATATGGAACAACACACCGTATATTCAAGCAAAATTTAATGCTCTTTCCATATAAAATTCAAACAGTGCAACAACTAAACGATGGAGATTTCGCACGAAGACGACAATTCTGTCAATGGATCCAACAGAAGGTAAATGACACCACCAATTTTCTAGCAACTTTGATTATGTCAGACGAAGCCCATTTTCACTTGAATGAAACTATAAACAAACAAAATTGTCGTTTCTGGGCAACAGAAAATCCATTGAATATTACCGAAGTCCCGTTGCATAGTAAGCGTGTGACTGTTTGGTGTGGTCTTACTGCATCTCAGATCATAGGGCCGTACTTTTTCGAGGATTCCACCGGAAACACGGTCACTGTAAATGGTGATCGCTACGAAAAAATGTTGACCGATTTCCTTATTCCTAAATTAAGAGATCTTTGTCTAGAAAACCACTGGTTCCAACAAGACGGAGCTACCTGCCATACCACGAGGAACTGCATGGCAATTTTGCGTCAAACGTTTCCAGGCGAGTTAATCTCAAGATTTGGAGACGTTGAATGACCCGCAAGGTCTCCGGATTTTTCTCCCTTAGATTATTATCTCTGGGGATATTTAAAGAGTAGGGACTACAGAAATAACCCAACGACCTTGCAAGAATTAAAGGCCGCCATCACAAATGAGATACAGGCCATACCACCGCACACTCTTGCAAAAGTGATGCAGAACTTACAAGCGAGAACACTGGAATGCTTGGCAACTAATGGAGCACATTTGAAAGGAGTCATTTTAAAAAAAATAAATATTTCATAATAAACTTGTAACTCTACTCTTTCGAATGATATATAGTTTTTATGAAAGGAATTAAATATTAAGAATATTTGGCTTTTTTTTATGGGTCCCCTTTATCTGGATCACCCAGTATATATATATATACACAGGATGTCCCACAAGTCCGGCATCATAGTAGAAATTCATATTATTCTATTTCTACAAACCATACTTCATATGCTCGGGATGCCAATTTCCCGTCCACCATTCTGTTCAGTGACGAGGTTGTTTTTTATGGAAATGGTGAGGTAAATCGACAGAACACCCGCTACTGGTCTCAAAACAACCCTCACTGGTATACCTCTTCGAAGGAACAAGGTGCATCTCGGGTGATGGTATGGTGTGGCATTTGGAAGGATCGCATCATATGCCCCCTCTTTTTCGATGAACATGTCACTGGAGGCACCTACCTACGTATGCTCAAGGAAGAAGCATTTCCCAGTGTCTTGAACGAAGAAGGAAATTTCCCAACATGGTTCCAGCAAGACGGCGCTCCTGCACATTACAGCACCCAAGTAAGGGGAATACCTGTACCAACAATTCCCTGGTCATTGGATAGGACGTCGATGGCCTGTGGAATGGCCAGCTAGAAGCCCGGATCTCACGCCACTAGATTTTTATCTCTGGGGCCACTTGAAAGCGCTGGTATACGCAGAGAAAATTAGAAGTGTTGAACATTTGCGGCAGCGCATTATTGGGGAATGTAACACCATTACTCCTGATATCATTCACCGTGTGCTTGCTGACTGGGTATCATGTCTGAATTTGTGTATTGAAAACAATGGTGGACATATTGAGCACGTTCTGTAAATAAAAGCTTTTGTTTTGCCTTTTTTTATTATTTTTCCTATGATGCCGGACTTATGGGACACCCTGTATATATATATATATATATATATATTAGGGCGGAGTGAAACCAGACAAAAGTTTTCTTTCTTTTTAGGCACACTGAAATTATATTGTGGTTTTAACTAGGAAACACAAAGAAAACTGAAATAATATTCTAGAGTATCTTGAACTGCCCCATTTTTTCCTAAATATGAAATGGGTGTCTAACTGGGTTTACGGTGGTTTATAACTGATTCTTGGCTATGTTGTTGGGGAAACAAATAGGTAGAAAACCCACACAAAACTTAGAAATATATCTTATGCAAATACTTTTCAAGTTATTTAGTGAATTTCTATTGACTTTTTCTTTTCTGGATTAATGATATTCTCGAATTTAGTGTTTTGTTACAAGGAATATAAAGAAACGGATAGAAAAATAACCATTTTTAAAATTTGTTTTATTGAATACATACAAAGTATAGAAACACAGAGAAAATGAGTACACAAATGGTAACTGCAAAAAACAACCTTAACTATTCAAATAAAGAAGGTAAACTTTTAGCAAAATCCTTTTTAGTTTCTTCGTCTGGCATCAGACTAGTAATGAAATCATTCTAGCTCTGATAAAACCATCTCGTGTTTCAAACCCAAATACTGAACTTGAAAAGTCCGTCACTAATTATGATTAGTGATTGGGATTGGGATAATTGGGATAATTGGGATTGGGATAATTTGGAATGTTCAATACGTTTTTTTTGATAGCTTCATTGTAAGAGGTGGCTCACTTAGTTTAGCATCATTCCAATTAATTATTTCATCCCAGTCCTTTGCATCAAAATTAAGATTAGAAACCTTGAAATCTCTCAATTCTAAATACTGACCAGTCTCATTTCGCATGTCCATGATTTTGCTAACAGCTTTTTCACGTTTTACCCTAGCTGAGTCACACAACAGTGCCAGTAGAATATTTTCCGGGTGGGCAAAGTATGCATTTCGGGATATATTCTTCTTAACAGTTTCTAATGACTCTCTAAGGCAGAGGTCGGGGAACAGGGGTAAATTACCCCAAATGGGGTAAATTTAAAAATTTTGGGGGTAATGCGTGCGGTATGAGAGCCTCAGTCGTGTGTATGGTATCATGAAACGAAGAGGTGCTTTTAGTGCTTGACACTTTGTGCTGATATTTTTTTCATATATTTTTATTTTATTTTGTTACATAAATGTGGCGTTATTCTAAATTTTAGAATATTACGAATTTACGTCCTGATTTTGATGTTGTATGAAAAATGAAACATCATTTTTCCAAAACCTGAAGTGGAGATGTTTTGAATGAAATTCTTCAGTTCTTCAATCCTTTTTACTAATTTTGTTTGTGTGCTATTCTTATGTCAGCGTGTGTGGCTTTTTTTATTTCTCCATAATAATGGATCCAATAAACATTTTTTGAATTTGAATTTTTTGTATACCATATGCAACAATTTTAAGAGCAATTGGCTTGTTTTTGTTTACTTTGAAGTCTGGGGGTAATTTCATTTTACTCAAATAGATTTTTGGGTAATACCCAAAAAAGTTCCCCGACCCATACCTTAGAGCATGGGTCGGGGAACTTTTTTGGGTATTACCCAAAAATCTATTTGAGTAAAATGAAATTACCCCCAGACTTCAAAGTAAAAAAAACAAGCCAATTGCTCTTAAAATTTTTGCATATGGTGTCTCTCATACCGCACGCATTACCCCCAAAATTTTTAAATGTACCCCATTTGGGGTAATTTACCCCTGTTCGCCGACCACTGATTTAGATGATGCATACAAATGAACCACTGAAGTGGCCTACGAAGTGCTTTCTCCATAACATGAATCACACCTCATTTATAACCAGTGTTGGTATTTGTACTATCACAGTCTATTACAGCTATATCATTTTGTAGATGTCTCTCTTTTAATAACTGACAATACTGAATTTGCTATATCTACAGCCTTACTCGATGCTGGTGTCTGATGGGTAATATACTCCACCTGGTTCAGCAATCATTACATAGTGTTCTTTACTCTTCTTTTCACTGTACCATCTATCATTCACTTTCACTTTACTTAAAGTCTGATCGTTTCGACCATCGAAGTATATGGAAGTAATAGGATTTACTTTATCACTTTTCAATGTTTTTCGAAGTCTTCTTCTTTCTTTCCGCACTTAACTTCTGTCTCTTGCGAGATAGTAATCTTCTTTGGTGATCATACCAACGTTTATCAAAGTTGCAGTAGCACGATGTGATACACCAAATCTATTTGCCTGCATTGCCATGCCGCAAAGACATTCTCATTTGGCTTCCAGTATTTTCAAACCCACCTTCTTCAGTTTCCATTATCCCATTGTCAGTCTTCATGTAAAAATTTTCAACTAAGCTCAAAGATTGAACTTCAGTGGAACGATTGATGTTTTCTTCTCTTTACACACTTGTTCTGAGAGTTTCCTCTTGTATCTCTTTTGTAAAATTTGTGTGGCATGCACACAGGTCCGGCGCCAGCCTATTTGGCGCCCTTAGCAGGACTGCAGCTGGCGCCCCCACCCGCCTCCCGCTTCACAATTGGGTTTGCCCACAAAGTAATCAAGGTACCATATTGAAGAAACTATTTGCCTTACACTGATCTATTTTAATTTGCTAATACATACATTTATTATAAAATTATAAAATCATTTCACAGTTCAAGAAAGTGTCATGACCAATCAAAACAGCGAGTAAAGCGAGGCATATGTAGTAACAAATCAGAACGCTCAAAAGTGCTAAAATATGCGTGCAAAAAGGACATACTGTATCTACTGTTTTTTCCAAGCAAGAAGGGCATATGCACATAAAAACAGTTATTCGCTTATTGACGACTCCCGGAACTCATATTAAGCCGTAAATAAGCCGAGTCGCTTATTGACGTCTCCCGTCTGGGCGCGCAACATTTTTAAATCGCTTATTTACGACTCCCGTCCCTAAAGGGTTAAAGGTCGTGATAGTGAAAGTTCTATAATGACCCAATAACATGAATAAGTTAATTATGTAAATATCAGTCAAGCTAAACTTGTGTACATACGTCGTACAACCTTTCATCATTTGTCTATGCTTCTCATTCCTTCATCTACACTACCTACGTACGAGGATAATTCAATAAGTATCCGCACTTTTTATTTTCACAATTTTATTTTCACATCTGATAGATTATAAACACATCACTTCTCAACATATTCTCCCTGTTTCTCAACACAGTCCAATGATCTACAAGCTTCCTAATGCCATCGCAAAAGAATGTTTTTGGCTGTGTGCGTAGCCAGTCATGCACCGCCTCCTTCAGGTCATCATCGCCTTGGAATCGCTGACCTCTCAAAGCGTCTTTTAGTGGTCCAAAGAGGTAAAATTCAGAAGGCGCCAGGTCTGGACTGTAGGCTGGATGGTCGAGAACTTCAAATTTAAGTTCTTGAAGTTTGTGCGGCGGTATGAGAGTGCGCATTGTCATGTAACAGAATAACACCTTCCGACAATCTCCCTCTCCGTTTTGTGCGAATTGCTTGCTTTAACTCATTCCGAAGCATGTCAGAATACGATGCACTTGTTACTGTAGTTCCACGCTGTAGATAATGTTCAAGGATAGGTCCTCGTGTATCCCAAAACAGTGTTAGCATAACTTTACCTGCTGACGGCTGCGCTTTGAACTTCCTTGCAACGGGAGATGTTGAATGCTTCCATCGCATGCTATGCCGTTTGCTTTCTGGTTGATAGTGATGGATCCAGGTTTCATCACCAGTGATAATGCGCTCCAAAAAGTTTTCACCTTCATTATGATACCGCGCCAGAAGACGAGAGCAGACGTCCATACGATTACGCTTGTGCTCTTCTGTCAACTGTTTAGGCACCCATCTTGCACAAACCTTGTGAAAGCCAAGAATGTCATCGAAAATCATGGCTCTGGCTTCTTCCTGCTTGTCACCACTGGTTGATGTTGACGGTCGTCCTGAGCGCTGAGCATCTGTCACACATGTCCGACATTTCTTGAACATTTGAATCCACTCGTACACACTTCGCCGTGGTAACGCATTATTCCCATACTGAGCACATAAACGCGTGTGAATTTCAGCTCCTTTCACACCTTCTGCCCACAAAAAACGAACCACGGATCTCTGTTCTTCCAGAGTACAAATTGAAAGCGGCGCAGCCATGCTCACTACTCGTACGATATGTGACAGCTACGAGTAGCCTAAATAAGCCTATATTGTTGCTAGCCTAAATAAGCCTATACTGTTGCTAGCCTAGTATATATTATATATTAAGGTCTGTCAATTTTGGGGGTGAAATGACTAAATTGAAAATCATGTGATTTGGTAGCAATTTAATGTAATCATTTGGCATACAAAATAATATCCTTGCTTCAAAAACAATAAAAAATAACTCCTACCTACATCAATTTTAATTCAAAAATTCCATTTTTTCGTAAATTCGTAACAAAATAACAAATGTGCGCAAACATCCTCTCAACATTTAAAGTGGCAATAAGATATCATTCAGAGTCTTTATTTGAAAGTAACCAATGCAGTCATGTCCTTTTTGCTGCGGTTCCTTCACATCAGCATTCGGCTTGCTACTTGCGCTTTGATGTAGCCTTCTCGCCTCTTGTGACTGCAAACTTGACTAGCTGCTTCTGTGACCATTTTCACACATCTCTCCACACTCTGAGTGTGAGAAGGCCACTTTGGCACTTGCATTGGGGCCTCTTTAAGTTGTGTTAAATTTTTGTTTGTTATACATGTTGTCAGTGGTGGCTCCAAAACTTCCGAACTCAAGTTAACTAATTCTGACAATTTCGTGGCATTGACGTTTATCGGAGGTACCTTCCTTGTCTGAACAGAGCAATCTCCTAGCTGGTCATCATCTAGTGATGTTCCTCTAAGCTTTAGAATGATTTCCACAGCCTCAGTTCGCTCTTTGGTACATTGGCTGCAGAGTATTGCTTGCAAAAGTGACTCTGGCCTAGCATACCATGCGGACCTTCTCACCACAGGTAACACGATGTCCACCACTACTTTCCTTTGGGTTCTCAGTAGCTGTAATTGAACAAGATGTGGTTGCGCCCCTCCATCCACATTGGATTAAGTTTTACATTGAACCAGTGAGGAAGATAAAACCCAATAATAAATTCAACAATCAACATCAAATTCTGTAGCATTTTTCCCTTCAGTGCATGTTTGGAAACCCAAATCCTGCAGAAACGAATCGCTGTAGTTAACCAACGACTGTGACTTACGGGTCCAATCTCCAAGAGAGCCAGATTTTGAGGCAACTCTCCTGATCTGATTGCTTGAACAATACGATAAGCGTAAGATTGATCCGTGCTGAGGTCTTTGATAACTTCTTCAGACAACACTGGAAGGGGAGGGCCTACTTCGACCTTTGGAACTTTTGTATTTATTTCTAATTCCGTTGCTTCTTCTAGCATGTTGCCAAAGAGGCCTGACCACTTGTTGTTGCTCTTTGTAGGACCATCAAGTTCCTGGATGAGATGACGAAGAGGTAGTTCCCCTGTGTGCAAATCACATACAATCCAAACAAGCCTTCTTTCAAGTTTTTTATCTAAATGCGTCATAACACCGCCCTGCCATCCAGTGTTCACCGCAGTTGAGTCTCCACCAACGGCCTGCAGTGAACTGTCAAGTCGTCTTTCTTGAAGCCAACATATTATTTGATCAGCAATTGCCTCTGCATGTTTCTTGCCTTCTACTTCTGCTTCAGGAACAAAGTGAAACAAATAGCGGCCACCAGGTTCGGAACACACAGAGTAGTGTTCTTCTTTGATGAGACCGGGAAACTTTCTGTCCATTCCCTCTACCTCTAGGAGAACTTTTGAGTCATCTCTTCTTCCATCAAACAAAAGGCAAGAGAGACCTTCCTCCTTCAAATCTTTTTCATGCTGATCAGATATTTCCTTCATTATTTTTTCTTGTGCTCTTCTTATCTTATTATGATCTATCACTAAGGATGTATCCTCTCGGCTGATGAGGCCTGCATCTATCCAAGCGGCAGTGGCAATCTCTGCAGTCTCTCGTAGCCCCGTATGGTGGCGAATACTGGCAAGGGCAATGTTTGAGATGTCTTTAGTGTTGTATTTCATTTTCTTCGGCGAAGGTTCAGATGGAATTTTGGAGCTATCATCTGATGTTGCTTCTTTCTGTTCATCTGAAGAGCTTTCAAAGAAGTGAGAAACCTCTTGATAGAGCTCTTCATCTCTTTGGGTGGCTTCTTCCCTCTCTCGGATTTTCTCTTTTTTCTTAGCAATAACAATCTGTTTCTTGGTTTCTGAATAATCTGCCGAACCAATCTGCATACTTCCTTGGCCTCCTGCCTTTGTTCTCTGCGCCTTTATGAGAGCCAGCTCCAGAACAGGGATCTTCTTCTCACGAGGACAGCGACAATCAATGTGAGGGTGAGGTTCTCTTCTGCATGAGGGAGAACAATTGGCTTCAGAACACAACTCTATGGGACACTGGCAGTTAAAAATGTCAAGAAGAGTATCAAGTGTGTGCAGAAATTTATTTTTCTTTGCTAGTTTTCCTTTACCAAGTGATGTCTCAACTGCTTTGTGCCACAGCTTTGTTAACTTTAGCTCAATAGTTCTATAATGATTGAGTACAGGTGGTTTGAATAACACATTAGCTTTTTTCCACTGATGCAGAAGAGGGGAAATCATGTTCCTTATGAGCTCTTTTTGTTCACGAAGGAGTAACCCTAGTCTCAGCATGTCTCGCACTGTTGGTAGTTCTGATACGGGAAGCTCCTTGTCTGTAACGACTAACAGGCTCACGTGGCATAACGACTGACCTTTTGTCTTCAATTTTGGCATCTTAGGAATATCTGAAAAGAAAGAAAAACATTTAAGTATTTTATATCAATTACGATGTTTCAAAGTTTAGTCATTCGATATTCTAAAATTCAATAAAAAAATATTTCATGGGATTACAACATAATTAGACAGAAGAATATGATAATAATAAATAATTGTAATAATCAATAATCCATACTTACAGTTAAACTGTAGTATTCGTCTAGTAGAATAACTATGAAGTAGGTACAAGAGCAATAATAGCAAACCACAACTATATGACCTTGAAAACACTCCATATGCGATCAGTGGAATAATTCTGTGACAGATGAATAGTTAATCAATTTATGTCCTATTATTTAGTAAAAGAGTCAATTTCTGAAACTTTAAGGTAAAATTGATGTAGGTGAGGGTTATTTTATTTCATTTTGGTTGGCCAATTTCAAGTTTTGACATGAAAAGACTATATTTTCACTACCAAAATTGATTTGAAAAAAGTTGACAAAATTGACACACCCTATTATATATACTATATTGTCACTAAAATAAAAAGTGCGAATACTTCTTGAAGTACCCTCGTACATTTTACGATCACTTCTCTAATCAAGTAGAAACTGTAATTCCTCTTTTGGTACTTTTTTATCTCTCCAACATATGCAATCTATGTGAATTTCTTCACAATCATCACTGCAGCCTATGTCTCTATGAGATTTTAAATTACATTTAGAGGCACATATATCAAACAAATTACTGAGACTATTCATATATTCAGTTTTTAGTTTCACTGATGTTTTTGATCTACTCAACGTTGTTCCTCTTTCTATGAATCTTGCTACCTTTTGAAACACAGCTTTTCCTGAACTGTAGGGATTGATGCTTGCTGCCAAAGTTTTAGTAGCTCCCGAGTTATTTGTCTGATGATTGGCTTGTTAGCTGCATTTTTTCCTTTCTTTGAGATAGAGAAAGAACTAAGCCACTTGTAAATTAGTTGGCAAAAGATTATGAGGCAACTTCTTAGGAGTTTCAAACATACAATGTTGCTGAGTTGCTTAGAATGCCTTGTGCTCACAAATATTTTCCTTGTTGAATTGCATGGGGAACTTGAGAGCGTAGATGCTGCTGCATTGAAAGCTGTTGGTGTAGAGTTGCTGCAAGAGGGGATGTTGCTAGCTTGATGTGAAGAAGGATGTTGTTTCAGGTGTGAAGAGACTGGTGTGTGGGATGCTGATTCCATCTCTGCTCTTCTATAGGTGAATTATTAACTGAAAAATAAGAACAAAACTCAAATAAATTTCAGTGAATTTTAATTGCTTAAGGAAAAACAACAAATATTTACTCAGTTTACTCACGTCAGTCAAATGTACATTGAAACAAGTGTAACAGAATATTTTTTATCTTATTTCTCATAGCATGTTCAATAGCGTCTTACCTCTGGATTCTGTAGCTGGGGGACAAATACTGCAGCTGGCTGTCAGGCGAACTGTGGTGCCTGGGAAGTCAGAAGGCACGATGCTTACACAGTACGACCTTGGCAGGAATACTTAAATATGGGAATGACAAAATAATATATTAAAGTTATAAAAATTTATAATTGTGGTTTCATAATGACATTAATGGGAGTCATTCATATGATGTAATGTTGACGGATGTATGCGAGATG
>JAJOZX010002200.1:47500-217500 GCA_023014485.1 Bathynomus jamesi
CAGAAAGGAACGGGAAGGCGCGACGACGTACTGACGACAGGGTGGGGCATTCCACAAGGATGTGAGAGACGGTGAGGGGCGACTGGTAGGAGGCGCAACGAGGAGCCTCCTGCCGGAACATAAGATAGCCGTGCGTGAGGCGCGTATGGCCGATGCGAAGCCGCGCAAGGACGACCTCTTTGTGTCGGGAGCGGTGGAAAGAGGACGCCCAATATGACAGGCGGGGGCGGATGGACCAGAGTTTATTTCCGGGGGCATCGTCCCAGGACTGTTGCCATATGCGGTCGTAGAAGGAACGAAAGACCTGCACATAGTCAGAGAAGGGGAGCGGGCGGGGGAGGGAAGGCATCGAGGCGGCGGACCGGGCTGTGCGGTCAGCCGCCTCATTACCGGAAACACCAACATGGGCAGGAACCCAGCAGAAGGTGACCCGGATCCGGTGAACGGTGTGCAGGACATGGTACTCCTGTTGAATAAGGCGTACGAGGGGGTCCGGAGAATCATAGCGCTCGAGCGCTTGAAGGGCGCTAAGCGAGTCCGAGAAAATGGTACAGGAAGACCGCGAAAAACCCGATACCAGACGGAGGGCTTCCAGAAGGGCAAAGAGCTCCGCGGAAAAGATGGAGGCCTGAACCGGCAAGGGGATACCCCGGGAGGTAGGTGACAGCGACGGAGAGAAGACGGCGGCCGCGACACCTGTAGGGGAGCGCGAGCCGTCGGTGTAGACGGAACGTCGTCCGAGTGTACGGGAAGATGGGCCAGAAAAGAAGACCAGAGGACGGTAGGAGGAGACTCCTTACGCAGGCCACGGAGCGCCTGGCAGCGGCAGATAGGGATGGTCAGCCAGGGGAGCGACAGGTCGAAAGAGAACGGCAGAATAGAGGGTGGGGGGATCCCCAGGGACGAAAAGATCTTGGCCAGAGAGGCAGCGAAATGCCACGTGTCAGGCCGGGGTAGCGCCTGGGAGATCGCGAAGAAGAGTAGGGACATCGGGAGGCGGCAGATGCGAAGGTAACACTTCGCCATGAGAAGGCCCCGGCGAAGGGGCAGGGGGGGTGTCCGCAGTCCACCTGAAGACTAGCGACAGGGGACGAGCGGAAGGCACCCGACGCCAGGCGAAGGCCACGGTGGAGAAGAGGATCCAGCATACGGAGTGCCGGAGAGGAAGCGGAGCTGTAGACCACACAGCCGTAGTCGATGCGGGATTGCACCAGGGAGGTGTACAGGCGCAGCAGAGTACGCCTGTCCGCCCCCCAGGTCGTGTGGGGAAGGTGACTCAAAAGGGAGAGGGTGCGGCGAGATGATTGCCGCAACCGCCTAAGGTGTGGAACCCAACCGAAAAATCCGTCGAGGGTCATACCCAGGAATCTAACGGATGGGACGAGGGGAAGAGGAGTGCCGGCAAGGGTAAGGGCGAAGGTATGCGACAGACGGAGGCGCCGAGGGCGGAAAAGCATACTGGAAGACTTAGAGGGTGAGAAAGCATAGCCAACCGAGGACGCCCAGCGAACCACCGCGTTGATGGCTAGCTGGAGTCGACGTTCAGCCAAAGACGGGAGGCGGCCAGAGCAATAGATAGCCAAGTCATCGGCATAGAGGGAGCTACAAACGGAAGTAGGCAGGACCGTAGCGACTGTGTTCATCACTAGTGAGAAACACAGGACGCTAAGGACACTACCCTGAGGGACACCCTCCTCCAACGGAAAGCGGTCAGAGAGGGTAGAACCGATGCGGACGCGGAAAGAACGGGCGGACAAGAAGTTATAAATAAAGGAGGGGAGAAAGCCTACGAAACCCAGGGAGCGTAAGCAGTCGAAGACCGCGCTCCGCCGGGTAGATCGTAGGCCTTCTGGAGGTCGAAAAAGACGGCGAGAACAAAGTGACGCCGGGAGAAAGCCTCCTGCACGTCGTGGCTAAGGAGGAGGAGGAGGGGGTCGGTGGTAGACCGGAAGCGCCGGAAACCAGCCTGGGTAGCAGGGTATTGGTCACTCGCCTCCAGGGTAAGGGACACCCGCGAGGCGACCATCGCCTCCATAACCTTGCAGGCGCAGCATGTCAGGGAAATGGGGCGATAGTTCGACGGGAGTGAGGGGTCTTTATCGGGCTTCGGGATGGGGACGACGATGGACTCACGCCACCGGTCCGGGAATGAACCCTCCAACCAAATCCGGTTATAGAGGTCCAGTAAAAAGCTGAGAGCCGAGGGGTGGAGGTGCCGTAACAAGTCATAGGGGATATTATCGGAGCCGGGGGCGGAGGAGCGTCGGGGGCGGAGGGCCTCCCGAAGCTCTGTCATGCGGAAGAGGTGATTATAGGGGTCATCCCTATGAGGTGGAAAATCCGGTGGGTCGCGGCGGGAGTGGGGGGAATCGGAACTGGAGATGGCTGCGATGTGCGCCGCGAGTGCGTTCGCGACGGCCTCCGGATCGGATACGAACTCGTCGTCCCCGACCCGAAGCACCGGGGGTCGAGGGGGGACCCGGGTCCCCTCAAAACTACGCACCTTGCGCCAAACAGTCGAGGGGGCAGTCGAGGAGGAGATCCCGGACACGTAACTCCGCCAGGAGGTACGCCGGGCTAGTTTCAGGACCCGACGGGCTACTGCCTTCAGGCGCTGAAACGCTATCTTGTGCTCCGGCTGGCGGGTCCGGTAGAAGCGACGGCCGGCACGGCGCCGCTCCTGAACGGCATGGGAGCACTCTGGGGTCCACCATGGGACGCTGCGCGGCCTGGGGGAGCCAGAGGTACGGGGGATGCAACTGGCGGCAGCCGAGAGGATCTTACTCTCGAGGAAGGCGAGGGCCTCACTAACGGAGGGAAAGGCTGGAATTGATGGCGAGATCGCCGTGCACCTCGCGTATGAGGCCCAGTCTGCTCGGGCGAACAGCCAGCGCGGGCGGACAGAGGTGGGGGGGAGGAGACGGGTCGGGGTAAGACACACTGGGAAATGGTCACTGCCGGAAGAATCCGGCAGGACCTCCCAGGTGAACTCCGTCACGATATCGAGGGAAACCAGGGAAAGGTCGATACAGGTGAAACTGTCATGGGCCGAGTGGAGGCAAGTTGGGGAGCCATCGTTCAGAAAGGTGAACTCGAGCTCGTCCATAAGGGAGAGAAGGGTCCCGGAGAGAAAGGTGGAGCAAACGTCCCCCCAGGCCGGGTCCCGACTGTTGAAGTCCCCGAGAAGCAGGAAAGGGCGGGGAAGCTGAAGAATTAGGTCAAGGAGAGAATCGGGTGGAGGGCGTACGTTAGGGGAGAGGTAAAGAGAGCAGACCGTGAGCTGGCGCCCCAAAGAAAGGCGCACGGCCACAGCTTGCAGGACAGTACGGAGCGGGAGGGGGCGGAAAGGGATGGAGCGGTGTACGAAGACCGCGGAGCCCCCCCTACCCGCCCCATCGAGAGGCGGGGAAGGGAGCCCGCAGTAGCCGGACACTCGAGGGAGGGAACGGGATCCCAGAATCGTGTCCTGAAGGCAGAAACACGCCGGACACCTCGAGGCCAGGAGAGAGGAGAGACTCTCGAGGCCTACCAGGAGCCCGCGAATGTTCCACTGCAGGAGCGAGGTATAGGGAGGGGTAGGAAAGTCTGCGAAAAGGATGGTTATGGGGTGGGTGGACCGATCGGGCGGCCCGAGATTAAAAAGGGGATTGGAAAGCCCCGGGGTCCAACGGGGGACGCCGAACGAGGGCGAAGGCGAGGGTCACCCCGACGAGGGGGCGATGTGGAACCAGACGCAGGCAAGTCCTCCAGAAGAGGAGTCACCCGGACATCCGGGGGAGAGCGATGCATAGAAGGGGATGTGAGGGGTATCCAGAAGGCCCCTCCCTTCACCGGAGGTGCAAGGGAGGCAGGACTACGAGGGGGAGTGGAAAATGATACCTCACCCGGAAGCATAGGCAGGTCGAGGAGGCGGGCGAGTTCCCCCTCCAGTGGGTCCATCGATCGGGCCGGAGAGGGATGTATCTCAGCCCCCACCACGAGAGCCGTCGGGGACCCCAGGGGGGAGCGTTCATAACGGTTGCGCAGTGGGGACGGTGAGGACACCGGGGCGGTAGAGCGAAGGGGGCGTTTGTGTTTGGGAGATGAAGGTGATGCGAGGCCTATGGCCTCGAACCTTTCGGGGTCACTAATAGCACGGCGCTTGCGGCCCTTACCCCTCCGCCGTGCGGCCCGCATGGGTGACGGCGGGTCACGGTCCGGAATGGGGGTGGCCGAAGGCGCCGGTGGAGAGGGCGTAGAAGGGGCAGGGGGGGGGTTGCCGACGAAGCATCGGCGTTCGCGGAGGGAGCACGTGGGGACACGCTGGTAGTACGGGGAGCCGCGGTGGGAGTCCGCTGGGCGGCAGAGGATGGACAGGGAGTAGCGGGCACGGTGGGTGGAGGCGCGTTGGGAACCGCCGGTGAGGACGGGGTCTGGGCCGGCGGCGGCCGGGAACGGAGAGCCTCGGCGTACGAGGTACCACGCCGGGCCTCGCGGCCACGCAACCGGTCCCGCGCCTCCCGAGCGCTGAGAAACTCTGATGAACAGAGGGCCCGAACCTCCCTCTCAAAGAGGAAGGACGGGGAAGAGCGGGATGAAGCAGGGTGTGGTCCATGGCAGTTGGTGCAGGAAGGCGGAGCAGTACAGGGCAAGGGGTGGGGAGGGCCGCCGCAGCGGACACGCAACGGGGCCGGCTGACGGTAGGAACTGCTCACGTGACCAAACCTATTGCACTGAAAACAGCGCGAGGATCTGGCACGTATGGTCGAACCGAGAATTCGCACGCTCGTCTCTCACCAAAGCCCCAGAATACCGAAACGGGTGGCACCAGTGAGTCGAAAGTGAGGAGCAGGCGAGGAGAAGGGGCGGATGGGGATCGCGATCTGTCGGGAAAGCGGTATACTCTCACAACACCCTGGGAGGCAAGGTCAATCTGGAGGTCTTCCACCGGGATAGGTAGAAGACGAGCAGCGTAGATTGTGCCCTGGCACTGATTGAGGCGGGGGGACACCGTGATCCCGCAGCCCAGGACATTGGGGATAGCGAGCAGAGAGGAGGTTTCGACAGAGGAACGCGACCTTATCAGAATGGAGCCATCCCTCTGAGGCCGAAGGTCGAAACGAGCCGTCCCCGTCACCCCATGGATCGCTCGAAAGAGGCGTTCGTGGTTAGTGGGGAGGGGCTTGGAGGAGGAGGGGCGGAGGACGAGGAACTTGTCCACCGTCCTAAGGCCGAGCGAAGCCGTCGGGCCAAACACCACCAGGTACTTCGAGGGGACGGGAAGACGAGAAAGGCGGACGACGACGTCGGGTCCCACGTCCCCCAGGGGCCGAGGAGGCCGGGGGCGATGAGGCCCGACCGGAGTGGGAGGCGACCGGGGCCGCGGGCTTCCCACCTGAGGGCGAGAAAGCATGTGGGTCTCTATCGGGACGTGGAATATGGGGGGATCCAGGGGTCGGGGGGTCCACTGCAGGTCCATCCGCCACTGGCGGGGGTCGGGCAGCGGCGCCACGAGCCTGGGGAAGAGAGGGAGAGGTGGTGTCGGCAAGAAGAGCAGACGGGGTGGGCGAGGGCTGCCGACTGCTCTTACCAGACCCAAGGTCCAAAGAGGTAGTCAGAGGGAGGTCAGATTCACAAGCCGGGTCGTCAACAAGGTCCATTAGATTTGTAAATGCTTTCATAAAAACTTTTATTTTTGTTTCGCGCCCGGGGCCGCGGGGAACCGATTACCTGGGGCCCAAGGGGACCAAGCGCATGCTGGCGGGGGATGGGTGCCTCGTCCCATGTAGGTACCCCCGTTTCAAAAGGGGCCCTTGCAGCGTCGAAAGTTCTCCCCCGCCGGCAGCAAAGACCAAGGCCCCCCAGGGTCCCAGGCCCGGGCGCACCTACCAGCCAACTAGTCCGGCCCCGGTCATTGGGGCGAGACCCCCAGCGACCAGCCCCGGCAGTCCACGGGGCGCGCGAAGTGTCGGACAGAGAAGGCAGAAGAAACAGAGGGGGCAAGGAAGAGGGTAAGACAGGAAAGAGGGGGCTGTAGGATGGCAGGGTATGCTAAAAGTCTACTTCGCAACCGGGCGGGGGACCCGGCAGGGCCCCCAGCCGCGGCTGGCCCCCCTCGCCACATGGAGGCAGGAGCCCGCTGGCGATCCACCCCAGAAAGACCGCCCGCGGGGAGGGGGTTATATATATATATATATATAAATAATTGAGTAACATGTGTGAGTCTGCTGAATTAAGTTTAAGTGATGTAGTATTTCTCGATATAGATAGCAATAAGTTCATGGAGGTAATCGATATGAGTATGTAGAGGCATGAGAAGGATTGATTATTCTCTCACTGGTAATAATTTAAAAGAACGTATTGTTAATGTTCGTATTTGGCATAATTTCTTTCTCTCAGATCAGAGACTATTAAAGCTAGTAATTAATTATACCAACTTAAATAAAATACAACATAATAAAAACTCTTTCGGCGGGAATGAGCGTGTTGACTAGTCTAAGTTTAACATACAGCAGAAAATAGAATAGAAATATAGGACAGAGCCCCTTTATAATCATTTAGAATTATTGCATCTTGACTGTAGTAATTCCTGCTCAAGTAATTCTCACTTTAAACTTGTAGATAGGTATTATAATGATATAACATCCATACTTAGGGAAGCAGGAAGGTTTCCGTATTATACCACAGTTGTCATACAAAAATTATTCCTGGATGGAGTAATTTTATAGCACCCCCAAAACGGGAATTAAAGCATGCTTCCGATATATGGTGTCTCCATGGTCGACCAAGAATAGAGTTATCTTACATGAATATGAGTAGAAGTAGCGTTCACTATAAAGCAGCCATAAGACGATGTAAACAGGAACAAGAAGGAAACGGGTGCTAAGAATGCCATTCCATCAACAATGGATGGAGTGTCTGCGAAGGTAGACATAGGTAAGTTATGGAGAACGAAGTACGCAGACACCCTTAACAGCGTGGGAAAAGTTAATCTTAATGCAGGCTGCAATGGAACGATATTAGGTGGGATATTAGGTGCCTGAAATTAAGAGCCTGATTAAAGAGCTAAAGATAGCGCCTCACCAGGGTTAGATGGCCTGTCGAATGAGCATTTAAGTTATTCTAATGATGTGATCAATCTTCATATCTTATTACTGTTCTCAGCCATGCTTGCTCACAGTTATATTCCTGCAGAGTTTATAAGGGTTTATATCACACCCTCATCAAAAATAAATTTTGGGACATTCTATCCAGCGATAACTACAAGCGTATTGCTCTTGCCTGTTGCTTCTAAAAACTACTTGAAAAAATTTTGCTGCGCCGACTAAATGATTATTTATGGACGTCTCCTAACCAGTTTGGTTTTAAAAGGTCCCATTCAGCTGACCTGTGTATTATGTTTTGGAGGAGATTGTATTTAAATACACTAACAGTAACTCAACTATTTATAGTTGTTTTCTGAATATAACCAAAGTATCTGATAGTGAATAACAATATTCTGTTTAAAAGTTTGAAGAACATGTGTCAATATTGCGTTTGATGTAATAGACCATAATATTCTACTTAATACATTATATTGTTACAGCTTTAGAGCAGCAATCAGTGATTGGTTTAAAAGTTATTTGTCCAATAGATTTCACTTTGTATCAGGAAACAGTTTTGCTCAACTAAAGCGCTTGTCAAACATGGTGTGTCAAAGGGCTCAGTTCTGGGTTCACTGTTATTTTTATTATATATAAATGACCTTCCACGTTCAGCTGATATACTGAACTTCATAATGTTTGCAGATAATACAACTGTCTCTTTTTCTTGCAAAGATGTTAATACAGCTAAGAATATATTTCATTCAGAATTCATCAGTGTGATGAAATGGTTGACTACCAATAAACTCTTCCTAAATACCAGTAAAACAAATTTCATGATATTAACTAATAAAAGAAATGTATACCTTGATGTATATCTTAATGAAATCGCTATAAAGGAGTGTACTGTAACAAAATTTCTTGGTGAAATGCTAGATACAAATTTGCAATGGAGTGATCATGTAAATTATATCGCGAAAAAGATCAAGGAGCGTTGCTATAATGTTTAAACTTAGAAATGTAGTCCCTAAACAAGTTTCATTGACTATCATACTCTTGTTCTTCCTTATATAACGTAGAAAACTTATTTTAATGTCATATTTGATTAATTCCCACTTATCGCTATTCCTAGATACATAGATAGTATAACCTTTATTAATAATAAAATAATACATTTTTTCAAATGACATGAATAATTGTGAACTCGACTATTTATTTTATTTAATTTGGCCCTTAAGCTTTAGGCTTTACTGGGCTCTTATTAAAAATAAGCAGGTAGTTATTAATTAATAATAAATAAATAAGTAAATAAGTATTATTAATAGTTAAAACATGTATTACAATATTAAACAGTATTAGTGGACAATATTAAACAATATTAGTGGATATTAATCCTAGATTTTTGTTAGTATGCCATTATTAATCGGGATTTCAACTTGGTTTTAAACAAATTTACCTTCACAATATTTTTTATATCGGCATGCAAGTCATTCCATAGTTTCAATCCAATGAAAATGGGTAGTTTTTGAGATGAAGACAATCTAAATTGAGGTATAACAAGCTTTGATCTACAGTATTTCTGGTCTGATACGAGTAGGTTTCTTGATGAGTTACAAAATATCTATTTACCCATTGCAAATAAATGATTTTGTTCTTACAGTTGTAAATAATAAAATGTGCCAGTTTGGTTATATCGTTGAGCCTTAGTAGGTTTAGCTTTTTAAATAATGCACTAGGGTGATTAAGGAAATCAGCATCAGATAATATGTAACCTTAATGCGTTGTTAGCGGAGTTTCCCCAAACAAGGCTGCAGTATATTTTATAAGGAAGAACAAGAGTATGATAAAGTCAATAAAACTTGTTTAGGGATTACTTTTCTAAGTTTGAACATTATAGCAACCCTCCTTGAAATCTTTTTCGCGATATAATTTATATGATCACTCCATTGCAAATTCTTATCTAGCATTACACCAAGAAATTTTGTTACAGTACACTCCTCTATGGCGATTTCATTAACATTAAATTCATCAAGATATACATTTCTTTTATTAGTAAAAATCATGAAATTTGTTTTACTGGTATTTAGGAAGAGTTTATTGGTGGTCAACCATTTCATTACGCCGATGAATTCTGAATTAAATATATTCTTAGCTGTATTAACATCTTTGCAAGAAAAAGAGAGACTTGTATCATCTGCAAACATTATGAAGTTCAGTATATCCGATGAAAAATGCGAAAAACTTTTTTTCTACGTGAAGATCAAAATATGAAAATAAAAACCCACTCTAATAGACAGTTTATTTCCACGACAGTTTCGACGCCCACTGGCATCCTCCTCGGGTGGATACAGAAACACGAATGAACCAAAACAAGAGGGAAAAACAGTCCAGGGACCGACCAGGGACCGAGGAGGATGCCAGTGGGCGTCGAAACTGTCGTGGAAATAAACTGTCTATTAGAGTGGGTTTTTTATTTTCATATATCAGATGAACGTGGAAGGTCATTTATATATAATAAAAATAACAGTGAACCCAGAACTGAGCCCTGTGACACCATGTTTGACAAGCGCTTTAGTTGAGCAAACCTTATTTACTGATACAAAATGATATCTATTGGAGAAATAACAAACCAATCACTGATTGCTCCTCTAAAGCCACAACAACATAATTTATTAAGTAGAATATTATGGTCTATTACATCAAACGCCTTACTCAAATCGATAAATAATAACATTTCTTTGTTCTCCATAGCTATATTTACACCCTTGTTTGGGGAAACTCCTCTGCCAACGCATTAACTGGTATCTTTATCATTCAAAAATGAGCAATAAGGTTATTATGTGATGCTGATTTCCTTGATCACTCTAGTCACAGTCTAGTGCATTATTTAAAGAGCTAAACATACTAAAGCTCAATGATATGACCAAACTGGCACTTTTTATTTTTATTTACATGTGTAACAAAATCATTAATTTACAATGGGTAAATAAATATTTTGTAACTCGCCAAGAAATCCACTCGTATCAGACCAGAAATAGATCAAAGCTTGTTATACCTCAATTGTCTTGATCTCAAAAGCTACCCATTTTCATTGGCTTAAAACTATGGAACGATTTAAATGCCGATATAAAAAATAGTGAATTCGTTTAACGCCAAGTTGAAATCCCGATTAATAATTAGCATACTAATCAAAATCTAGGCTTAATGTCCATTAGTATTAAAAACACATCTTGGGATTGTTCAGTTCTTATCTCTCATGTATAATATTGGTTTCTTTGTATGGTATTGGTATAATGCCTTCAACGGTGACCTTGTATTTGTCATGTCAGTAGTGATAATTTAAGATTAATACATGTTTTAACTATTAATAATACTTTACTTATTTTTTTATTATTAATTAATAACTAGCTGTTTATTTTTAATAAGAGCCCAGTAAAGCCTAAAGCTTGAGGGCCAAATTAAATAAAATAAATAGTCGAGCTTCACAATTATTCATGTCATTGTAAATTGATTGAAAAGAATGTATTTATTTTATTAATAAAGGTTATTCAATTCAATTCAAATATATGTTTTAAATAAATTGAAATTTTGGTACTCTCACCAAACAAGTTCATATTAAAAAAATGTTGAGTGGGAATAAGGGGGGTGAGGGGTGGTCACCCAAGGTCCCCAAAGGGGGGGATCGGGGTTAGACCCTCCAAGGATGAGTAAGGTAACTTCCCCTAACATGTATTGATGTGTGTGTGTGTGTGTTTACGTGTATGAGTATGTATGTTTTCATGTAGGTATATGCATGTTTGTATGTGTATATATTTAAAGGATAAGGTACAATTCTTTGAGAAAACGAGATCCGAAAGCTTGCATGTCTTGGAACATATTGACTTCTTCCGTCGCCACCCTGGACGGCGTTTGGCTCACTGACAGTTGGCTTACAGTGGCTTGGGTGGATGAACTGCTGGACATCTAAGCATGAAGGGCTGTATTCCAAAAAACATATAAAGGGTGTCCCAGATGTCTTGGAGGGGTTTTATTTGGCTGTAACTTTTTTCTTTTTTGATTAATTTATTTTTCATTTTCAATTAAAGTACACTTGCTGCGATTAATGAAAATGGAATCCTGGACAGTGCAACAAAGAGTGGCTATTGTAGAACTTTATTTGACAAAACTCCTCCATCGTTGCCGCTCAAAGAGCGTTTAGATTAAAATTCAACACACCTTCTGCTCGAGCTATTCGACGGTACGTCGCTAAATTTCGTATGGGAATGGGTCAGGGAGGTGAACCACGGACAAGCCGAAGTCCAACTTGGGTTGATATGGTTTGTGAAAGCGTTGAGGAAAATCCACATCAGTCCGACGACGCAGCCAGGAATTAAACATTTCAAGAAGTTCCTTACATCGAATTTTAAGAAAGGATACCAATCTTTAACCGTACAAAATTCAACTTGCTCAAGAAATAAACCACCAGATCATCAGAGTAGGATAACGTACGCTAATGCGATTTTAGATTTACGCACTGAAAATAAAGATTTTCACCAGATATTAAATTTGTAGTTAAAATCGCAATAAATATATTTTCAAGCGTTACAAACCTTTTTTTATTTGATCCCCAAACAAAAAAGTTATAGACAAATAAAACCCCCTCCAAGACTTCTGGGACAGCCTTTATATATTGGGTAACTGTGCCATCCTCTCGCTACAACTTCTTGAAGCAAACTGGGAGGCTGTGGCAGCTGGCTGTCGATTAGGAACTACAGCCGGCCGTACTGGCTTAGGTCCAGCTGACTATAATATATATATATATATATATATATAAATTTAAGCAGAAAACCACAGACAAGAAGGAAAGAAACATCCATCATGTTGGAAAGGGACTATATTTCGTACATTGCAACGTCTCAAGCACAAACTATGCTCATCTTCAGGCAAAAATTCTAAAAAGTTAATATTAAAAACCATAATGACAAATATAAAATACAAAATAAATTAGGAAAAAAATTCACAAACTTTAAAACACAAAAAATGAAAGTCACACTAAAAAAGAACAATGAATGACAATTATAAAATACAAAATGTAAAACCCAAAACTAAAAAATTCACAAGCTTTTTAAAACACTAAAAATGAAAAACCCACACTAAAAAGAACACACCTTAAGTCTAACCAGCACAGATTCCGTGGCAAAACTAATACAAACAGAAGCATCTAAAAACAAGTAACGGTTGGTTGTTAAAGATGTTCAGTTTAGACGGAGGGGAACGGATGAATTATCAGAGTTAAGCGAAGGGGAAAGAGTTTTAATATACAGTGATTCTAAAAGTCTTAAAGTTTGCTCACACGGAGCGGAATCTAAAATGTTAAAATTAGCTAAAGTTATATCCACTTTGCATAGAATAACATGGCTGCGTATAGCTAAAGTTTCTTTAGTTCTCAGTGGTTTTTCAGTTCTATGGCTTATGCCCATATGGGCACAGAAACGCTACTCGAGGCTCCGCACAGTGCTACCAATATAGCTCCGATCACATCGGGGACACTTGAATTCATAAACAACAGCACTGCGCAGAGCATCCGATACACGGTCTTTTACATTAAAAAATGAGCCAATAGAACGACGGTTAACAAATACTAGTTTAAAATCTATTTGACAATAAAATTTAGTAAGAAGTGGCATAAGGTTATTGCGGCAATATGAATTCAGATATCCCATTTCTGGGAGTACAAGATAATATATATCTTTAGGAACGTTAAAATTAGACATTTTTGGTTTATAAATGTTAGCTAAAAATCTATTGATAGCGTTTTCTACGATCTGCAAATCAAAGTTTTGATAAAAATGACCTTAATACTATGTTTGAGCTAACTCTTAAAGGTAGTACTTTTACATTTGCTGGAGATATATACCAGCAGACTGATGGCGTGGGTATGGGATCTCCGATCGGCCCATTGGCTGCAGATTTTTTCATGACTTTTTTAGAAACCAAAATGTTTACCCAGCCTCCTCCCCCTATAAGGCCTATTTTTTATAGACGATATGTTGATGATATTTTTGCAGTTTTTACTGATGCTAACAGTGCTCATCAATTTTTTACGTTTTTAAATAACTTACACCCAAACATAAAGTTTACTCTGGAGGAAGAATCAGATTCCAAGCTGCCTTTTTTGGATTTACTGATTAGCAGAGAGAGTGACTCTATTATTACCTCAGTGTTTCGTAAGAAGACGTTCACCGGTCTTGGACTCAATTTTTTAAGTTACTGTGGTTTTAAATACAAGCTGGCATCTGTTAACACCCTACTTAACCGAGCGTATAATTTATGTTCTAACTATCAGTCTTTGCATCATGAATTTGTTTTTTTAAGAAAATATTTTGTGAATAATGGTTATCCTTTGCAGATCGTAGAAAACGCTATCAATATATTTTTAGCTAACATTTATAAACCAAAAATGTCTAATTTTAACGTTCCTAACGATGTATATTATCTTGTACTCCCAGAAATGGGATATCTGAATTCATATTGCCGCACTAACCTTATGCCACTTCTTACTAAATTTTATTGTCAAATAGATTTTAAACTAGTATTTGTTAACCGTCGTTCTATTGGCTCATTTTTTAATGTAAAAGACCGTGTATCGGATGCTCTGCGCAGTGCTGTTGTTTATGAATTCAAGTGTCCCCGATGTGATCGGAGCTATACTGTTAGCACTGTGCGGAGCCTCGAGTCGCGTTTCTGTGCCCACATGGGCATAAGCCATAGAACTGAAAAACCACTGAGAACTAAAGAAACTTTAGCTATACGCAGCCATGTTATTCTATGCAAAGTGGATATAACTTTAGCTAATTTTAACATTTTAGATTCCGCTCCGTGTGAGCAAACTTTAAGACTTTTAGAATCACTGTATATCAAAACTCTCTCCCCTTCGCTTAACTCTGATAATTCATCCGTTCCCCTCCGTCTAAACTGAACATCTTTAACAACCTACCGTTACTTGTTTTTAGATGCTTCTGTTTGTATTAGTTTTGCCACGGAATCTGTGCTGCTTAGACTTAAGGGGTGTTCTTTTTAGTGAGGGTTTTTCATTTTCATTTTTAGTGTTTTAAAAAGCTTGTGAATTTTTTAGTTTTGGGTTTTACATTTTGTATTTTATAATTGTCTTTCATTGTTCTTTTTTAGTGTGACTTCCATTTTTTGTGTTTTAAAGCTTGTGAATTTTTTCCTACTTTATTTTGTATTTTATATTTGTCATTATGGTTTTTAATATTCTGTTTTTAACTTTTTAGAATTTTTGCCTGAAGATGAGCATAGTTTGTGCTTGAGACGTTGCAATGTACGAAATATAGTCCCTTCCAACATGATGGATGTTTCTTTCCTTCTTGTCTGTGGTTTTCTGCTTAAATTGAAATTGAAGCTTGCCAGAAGCGGCCTTCACCAATATATATATATATATATATAGTTATTTCCATTTATTTACTTTTTTTTTCTGGCTTGAAGAGTATTTTAATACATCTTTGTTACTAATATATATATGTATATATGCATCAGACATAAAATAACATTTTTCAGACAGTGTAAAGGAGAATTAAAACACACGACTATATTGACCTGTTTTATTTAACATATATCTGTATCAAGAATTAAGTAACAAACCAATTAGTAAAGATGAGTTAAAATATGGGTTAATATTCGTTTTTTGACTGTCACACCCAGCTATAACAGCAATATATATTGAATAACTAATCAAAGCTGAATAAGAAAATATATATAATATTATCTTGTGCAAATTTGTATAAAATGTACTTTTTTAAAAAAAATATCTTCTACTTTCTAATATGTATGTATATAAATTTCGGTTGGTTTGTTTATTTGGGCTACCTTTTTTGGACTTTTTTGGAGATTTTTCTTGGCTTTTTTTGGCTACTTGGCTTTTTTTGGCTACTTTTTCTTGCTTTGGCTACTTCTTTCTGTTTCTGGTCAGTGTGGTGGTTTTCGTTCTACTGGTATGACGTGTGAATCTTGTGAAGTTGATTTCAAGGACCTAATCCGCCTTGTTGGCCTCGATGAAAATAAAAGTTTAGAGGTTTTTTCCAATCACGGCATAATTCCGACATCCGTGATTTGCCCTAAATGTAATACTGCCTGTATTTTAAGACAAGACTCGAAGGTGTTTAGGTGCCGTAAAAAAAATGGAAGGATGAGAAATCGTGGGTTTTACGTGCTGGGAATAGACGTCCTCATTACAGGAAATATTTCGCACGATACTTGTTCCTGGCAGAACATCCTGACGATTCTACAGTTCTGCATCACTTCCTTACTGCAATTGCAGAACTATATCCTCCAAAATAAGGTGACTGGTTAGGTTAGGTGGTTAGGCTAAGTTAGGTTAGGCTAAGTTAGGTTAGGTTAAGTTAGGTTAGGTTGTGTTTAGCACGAATGCAAACTTTTCTGGTCGATTTTGAGGTGTTTTGCCTGAATCTGCCATCCGTTTCCTGTGCAAATGCGTAGTTTTCGAGATGACGATATCTCGAAAACTACGCATTTGCACAGGAAACGGATGGCAGATTCGTGCAGAGCACCTCCAAATTGACCAGAAACGTTTGCTCTCATTATAAAAAGAGTGGGTCAAAAAACGAATAATTACCAAAATATGAATATACAATAGGCGTAAAACCGAAATAATACATACAAAACTTATTTAACATATATATATATATATATATATATATAATGTAAAGAACGACGCTTGTATAGAAGAACGTTCCGCACAAGATGAGAGAGAACGAACAAATGAAAAATGAGGTAACCACCCGGGAATCGAACCCGGGATCTTCCGATTGTCGGTCAGATATGGTAACCACTACACCATTGGCCTCGATTAATCAGAAGTCGTAATTCTCCTACATACGTGCAGAAACCAATGCCCTGAGGGGGCACCTCCCGCATGTCGCACACATATACATTTTAACTGCAAACAACACACAGTATAATTAATGTAAAGAACGACGCTTGTATAGAAAGTTCCGCACAAGATGAGGAGGGAGAACGAACAAAATATATGCATCAGGCATAAAATAACAATACTTCCAGTAGAGAAGAATCGTATATACACATCAGTTGTAAAATCAGACTATACAAGAATTACTTAATATATATACGCACCAGACATAAAATAACATTTTCAGACAGTATAAAGGAACTTCAAGATCAGTTCTCATCACGCTTAAATAAAATAGTAAACTCGAACATAATCGTCGCCACATTTACAGCCTCGTTGGTTTGTACTACACAATAAATGCGATTTAACATTAATTCACCGCTCAAATTATGCGGAGGTCTATATTCAATATAAAGGGCTATTATCTTGTTTAACACTATTTTTGCACCCACTTTATAATTGGGAGTAAAAATGTTACGCTCTTTAAACACGGATAGAATACAATTAAATGCACGCTTAAAGATGACATCACTTGCAACAACATCATCATTAAATTCAAGTTTATAAACCGTGCACTTAATCTTTCCTCGCTGACTTTCTCAACTGTAAAATCTTCTTCACCACTCATATCGGCAATTAAGTAACTTCTAAATCGTGACGGCAGCTATATCTTATATAAAGATGTAATTCTTCCGGATGAAGGCTAAATGCAAGACACGGCTTGTGGCTTTCTAAACCAAGGTTCCAAAGCTTGTGGTATTTCAGGGGATCTGTATCTTGTAAATATATCTTCAAGTGCAGTCCATTCTTTCCTTGCTCGTTTCGGCACGCGGTAAAATCGTCGAGCAGCACAATGTATGCAAAATCGAGAACTGTGTCAAAATATCGCATATCAGCAATACGCGACTCTAATATAGGCTTTAGCTTACGAAAGCCGGTGATTTCAAATCTTTCGAAAATAAAACGATTTCGGGTAGGGACAAACGCTCGATTATCACCACCGTTCTTTCACATCAATCAATCGTATATCGACACAGGGTTGATTAGTAACAGTTTACATACATTGTACAAATAACGGCGTATCGGGGGTGCATCACCAATCTGTTTTATTTTTGTGCCCACACCTACAGGTATTTTATAATCGTCCTCAGACCACTTCTCAATCAATATAAAGATTTTAGACACATCCTCAACATTTAAATAAACAACATTGCGTTTACCAGAGTTTGTACTGTGCATTTTGTTTGAAGCACAGAATTAATACCAACACTACTGCGTTTAAACACACACACAGATTTGAAGACGGATATGTCGTATACAGCGTTGACGATACTGGACAGAGGGAGCTCCATCTCTTATTAGTATTCTGTTGATGTCGAGAATTCTGGAGAGCACGTCCTTCCGAGTCAATCTCTGAGGCAGTTGTGAGACGTTGAGCGCTCGAGCATACACGGAGTCTATCATCAAGTAAAGCCAGTCCGCCTGCAGACGCAATCCTTCGAAGCTCTTGTCCGTAAACCTTCTAGTAGGCTACAAGCAACAAATCTCAATTTGCTTTTTATATCTCGTGAATCTCACCTCACGTAGCGCCGCTTCGACCTCAGCCGGCCTCAGTCCTTCAAGTCACACTTCAACCATACAAAAAAACGAAGCAACACTTGAGGCGACTCCAGAATTCCATCCTGCAAGAAAGAACATCACTGCTGTAGGCGTTTACCGTTGGCTCCTTGGCAACAAGTCTCTACCGGCCTACCGGCCCTCAACACTCATCCTCTCGCCGGTAAGGCCAGTCCTTCGAAGCCTAGGCCCTCAGCACATCCTCCTTAACCTAGGCCTACAGTCTCCAAGGTTATTACGGCGAAACGCAATACGGTCAACCCTTCACGTAGGTCTTCAATCTCCAGTTACTCATCATCTCAGTCTCATCTCACTCGGTCTACAGTGTTACGTCGTGCTTCCGCAAGCTCTGCCTAATCACGTAGGCCCTAGAAGTGTTTCCATTACCGTGCAAACTAACTCTCGCGTTAAGACCGCAGTAAGTCTATTTCAAATGTTATGCCAATACCGTAGTTTTGTATCACCCTGTTATTGTGTTCTTTCATATACAGTAACTCATTTATTTCGCATCCTATTGTTTAGGTGCTCTTTTTATGTATTACATTTTTCCGACCTAATCCATTTACTGTGCCGTACTGTATTTACATTATTTTAGTTATCAATAGGCTTAATTATTTATTCCGTGTTCACTCTACATATCTCATTAACCTATCTGAATTAGCGTATTTACTTAACAGTTAGGCTCTATAACCATTCCCTATTGCTAAGAACCAGTCATCTTTAGCATAGTATAAATGCCGTTACATAATTGTTAATCATTATAAATACTTTTATTGAACTGTGAATCGCTGTGAACAAATAAATGATTTATTTTCCTAATTAAACAACAAAACAATTTCTCTCTTCTTATTAAGTATTGTTTATTTGGGCAGTAGGCCCAAGTTGGTGACCCCTAATATTTCATTTCAATTTTATTTTCTCAGCCACATCAAATCGGTGATCCGTAGCGTAGGCGGGGATACGCATTTTAAACTGCAGCTTTTTTTTTCATTATTATTGGGATAGAGTGGAAACTACCCTTAAAGTTTGTATCATTATCCTCAGTACATATAGGGAAATGTGCGCTGTGAAATACACTAGCTTTTGAAAGTGTCCGATATATATATATATTATATATATATATATATATATATATATATATATATATATATATATATATTATCAGAAGTGTGAGATACTGAGGCTATGTTTTTTTTTTATTATTACATAGGCCTGCGAATGAGAACTTTGTAATAGTTTTTTACCTTACTAATAACTGATTTTATATATGATAATTCAACAACGCTGATTTCAAATAAGGTGTCCATTTTTTTCTATTACGTAAGGATTTTCTCCAAACTGGAAGGGAAAAAACAACATAAATAAATATTATTCATTTCAATTTACATTAGGTACCTATTTCGCTTTGTTATACTGATTACAAATGCAAACAACTTTAAAAAGAAAGAAGACTATTAACGTCAATTACATATTCATCTTTATTTGTCCTGAGTTTTCTTGTGAGATCTATGCCTTTTAGTCTCGAATGTACGCGCTGTTCCTTTTCTTTTATGTAATAATTCTGGAGTATCCCGTTTCAACATCCAGCAGTAATCAGCCATCATGCTGATGTCCCACCTTCCCTGATATCTCTTCTCAATTTCTTTGATGTCTTGGTGAAACCGTTCTCCTTGTTCTTCGCTGAGTGCTCTGAGATTCTCATGGAAGTAATCCAAGTTTGAATGTAAGAAATGTAATTTTAAACTCATATTACAACCCAACTCTTTGAACTTATTTAGCATGTTGATCACAATGTTTTGGTAATTTGGGTCTTTGTTGTTCCCCAAAAATTTGCTGATAACATCCTTAAAAGCAATTCACGCTTCCTTTTCAAGATTGTTCATTGTTTTTTCAAAGCGTTCATCCAAAGTCAGTTTTCTAATCTGGGGACCAACAAAAATTCCTTCTTTAAACTTTGCTTCCGAAAGAGTTGGGAATTTACCACACAGATACTTAAAACAATCTCCATCTTCGTCCAAGGCCTTAAAAATTGCTTCATCAAGCCCAATTTTATGTGAAGCGGAGGTAAAAGGATTTTCTTCGTGTCAACCAAACTTTCACTTGAATGTTTTTAGAACCAGGTGTCAGGTTGACTCTGCGTGGCCATTCCTTTTTTATCCAGTGCTGAGTTCTTGCTCGGCTATCCCATTCACACAAAAAACATGGAAACTTCGTATAACCTGGTTGTTGACCTAACAACAAAAAAATCACTTTTAAGTCTCCAAAAAGTAGCCAGCCGTGTTCTTTGTATTTAATCTTAGCTAGAAGAAGCTCAAGATTTTCGTACGTTTCCTTCAAGTGAACCGAATGAACCACAGAAACGGATGCATACAAGTTACCGTTGTGAAAGAGGACGCCTTTTAGACTTCTTCTGGAGGAATCAATGAAAAGTCTCCACTCATTTGGGTCAGAGACTGCAGCGCCTAGCTTAAGTATTAGTTCCGAAACATTGTTGCAATATACCAGTGAATTTTCTTAAGAAAAATATTGGATGGATTCTTTTTCTCGATTTCTGTACCAGTAAAATGACGTCCCGGGGGAAAGCAAGTTCTTTTTACGAAGTCTGGATCCCAAAATCTCTGAAGAATCCTTCGGGAGACACAAATCTCTTACCAAATCATTAAGTTCACTTTATGTAAACAATTGGGGTTCACCAGATGTTTCGTTTTGAAAACAATCAATATCATCGTTTCCATTGTCATCAGACACCGAATCAGATGAAGTTAGTGTATATCAAGAGTATTTGGTTTAGTAGGTACACGTATACCAGGTCCATGAGCAACAGGTCTTATAGCAGACTGAAAGTTTAGATAAGAAATTTCCTTTTATTTTTAGTATTGTAGCCTTGCACTTTAAATTAACAAAAATAGCAGTCATTGCTGTGGTTTCTAGGCTCACGCCAGACCATTGAAATCCCAAAAGGTAAAGAATCCTTTTTATCTTTACTCCACAGTCTAAGTTGTTCAACACAAACACTGCAAACTTTATGTGGAGCCCATGATTTGTCTTGATCACCAAGTTTCATTCCGAAGTACGCATAGTATACTTTCTTGAAGTCTATAATATCTCGCCTTTGTTTTTTCACAATAAATTTTCCACAAATATAACAGAAAATGTTTGGCCTATTTACACACCCTCTGGTTGCCATAGCGACAAATAAACAAATTTCAAAAAAGAAATATAGTCACCGCGCACTTTTGAATAATAAAGAACTATAACCTCGCACGCGCTAGACAGACTGACTGATCTCGTAGCTTGCCAATCACTTATATACTAGCGGTGCGTTTCTCGAATGTTTGAGAAGAGGCTATGACGTCACTTCTGATCTGGAAGCATTTATAGGTAGTAGTTTTTAATCGAAATTTAATTGAGTCAATTTTAATGAAAATTACTTACATATGTAATATGAAATATGACATTTTGTGAAAAATTTGTTTGTGATGGCGAAAAATTAATATTATTTTCGGAATCAGCGTGCAAAAATTACTATATAAGTAATAAAATATTTCGGACAGCAAAACCGCACGCCTGTGAATTATTGGGATAGAGTGGAAACCGCTCTTAAAGTTTGTATCATTTTCCTCAGTAAATATCGGGAAATATGAGCTGTGAAATACACTAACTTGTGAAAGTGTCCGAAATATATATATATATATATATATATATATATATATATATATATATATATATATATGTTTTTACCAGAGGTGTGAGATACTAAGGCGATTTTTTTTTAATATTGGGATAGAGTGGAAATAAGCGAATGACTACGGATAATGAAATACAAACACTTGGAAATATTTCAGCTAATGAATCAGACGGGTGGTATTATCTCGAATTATTTGTCGCAGTTCCGTGTTACCGACAAATATGTTCACAAGCTAATAGCATGTGTGTTGGATCTACCAGTATGTGATCTGTCTTAACGCATGTTGGCAGCGAACATACATGCATATATCTTTTGGGGTATATATGCTAAAATTAACACCACGTTTAAATGCCCAAATATATGATATATATATATATATATATATATATATATATATATATATATGCTCAAATATATGATATATATATATATATATATATATATAAAACCTTTGGTTAGCTTCCGCCCGAATTGTTCATTCAGACGAAGGTCAAGCTTTTCACTCCACCTTAGACCTACAGTTTAACGTGGAATCCGAATCACACCCCATCAGCAGCCCAGCGTCTTAACCACTAGGCCACCTAGGGTACCCATTTATCTACCAACCACTTTCTTTATTGTGTGGAAGGATGAACAGCTGGGTTTTGCTGCGCGCCGGCTGCCGTCGGGTCTCGAACCTGGGGGCGATGGATTCGTAGTCAGCGACGCTAACCACTACACCACCGAGGAGCCTATATATATATATATATGTTACAGTCAAAGTGTGTAACCAGCAGGCCTGTGCGATTAATCGAAAATGTCGATTCAGGTCGATTCAGTAAAAGAATCGAAACCCGACCCGAATTAGAGCTAAACAATTTCGATTCTTCGATTCGCTAACTGTGACCTGTCGAGACGATAAACTGGCACTACCCCAAAACCATGGAATGTCGGAACCGTGGAATAACAATTGAAAAAATAAATAAATAAATATATATATATATATATATAATATAATAACGTTATAAAATAGTTGGATATTTGAGAGATTACGCTTTTATAAAGATCTGAGTGCGCTCAATGCGCATGGTCAGCTTTTGATTTTGTGATGTCACAGAATCACGTGCGCGCGCCTTGCGGTGTGACAAGTTTGGACCAGTTCTTTGGGTTCAGTTGTTTATTACGCTTTTCAGTATGTTCTTGCTGGTGCATGTATGTTGTTCTGTTGGTGCTGGTGCATGTAACTTGTAAAGTATTGATGAGTGCAGTGCACAGTCGCAGTCGAATCGAATCGAATCGAGAATCGAAAACAAGTGGCCGAATTGAATCGAAAATCGAATCGAAATAAAAATATCCGAATCGCACACCTTTAGTAACCAGGCATTTCGCGTAATGGATGAAACTTTTAGTCATTTCGCGAAATGGCTGTTTCACTTGGTCATTTCGCGAAATGGCTGTTTCACTTGGTCATTTCGCGAAATGGCTGTTTCACTTGGTCATTTCGCGAAATGGCTGTTTCACTTGGTCATTTCGCGAAATGGCTGTTTCATTTGGTCATTTCGCGAAATGACTAAAATCTTCAGCCATTACGCGAAATGACTAAAATCTTCAGCCATAAGCGAAATGGCTGAAATTCCACCTTGTTCATTTCGTGAAATGGCTAAAATTACTTTTGTCATGAATTCATAGAAATAACAAACATCACAATAAAATTGGAAACCTTTATTTAACTAACTAAATCTGCTAAAACATACACCCACAGCTCTGTTCAAATAAGTGAGAAACACTCTTCAAATATACATTTTAACACATTTGATCATTTGAACACATTTGAATTTGAATTTTCAATATAGAGGTTTTCAAATACTAACAGGGCCTTCAGTGTTATTCCGATGTCCGCCATTGAAGGCCCGGTTAGGTCAACTGTATGCCCTTGACAATTGGTTAGGTTAAGTCTGTTATTTTCGTTAACACTAACGAACATAACACAACTTACAAGATCATTTGCCCGGTTAAGTCAACTGTATGCCCTTGATAATTGGTTAGGTTAAGTCGTTACCTTAACCTAACCAATTGCCAAGGCATACAGTTGACCTAACCGGGCAAATGATCTTGTACGAAATGACCAAGGTGGAATTTCAGCCATTTCGCGTAATAGCTGAAGATTTTAGTCATTTCGCGAAATGACTAAGTGAAACAGCCATTTCGCGAAATGACAAAGTTTCAGCCATTACGCGAAATGGCTGGTTACACACTTTTACTGTAACATACATATATATATATAGTAGTCCCTCTATAATCGTCATTAATTGGCTCCATGAACACACGACGATTAAGGGAACGACGATTAACCAGTCATTGAAATACATGTAATAATGACAATTCGTTCCAGACCACTTGCTGTACCGTACTTACCAACTTATGAAGTGGCTGGCTGCGCATGAAGGGAGGTTGGTGGAGATTGGTGATGGAATTTTATTACTTGGTACGTGAATCACCCTCCATCAGCAGATCAGGGAGATCTACTGCCGTTGATGTTGATGGATGGGGAGACTTCGGTGGATTTGATTTTCTTTTGCAGAAATAATCCAGAGTTGTTTGTCTTGTAGCATTCTTTTTCTCTGCTACGATTTACTTATAGCAACGAAGGGCTTAATCGGCTCCTCGAAATTTTTTTTTTTGTTTTTTCTCTAATGAACATAGAACTAATGGTTTGATACTTTGCTTGCTGAACACTTATCCACATTAACAATAATTTTTCCACCTTAATCATAATTTCATCTCCAGAAGACATCATTTTAAAAGAACCAGGAACCGCTAATTTTGTAATATCTTTGTATCTTTTTTATCGGCAATAATCAGACGGACAGTAGTTGGCGGTACGCCATATTCCCTGCCAATGTCTGCAGCACGTTTTCCATTTTCAAAATCATCTATAATTTTTATTTTAATCTCCAATGTAGTCACATTTCTAGGCCTTTTACTCTTTGTACATTCTTAAGAGGGGCCAGTAGTATGACCGCAAAATGTATGAGTGCAATGCAATTGCAAATGCTGCATAATGTTTTAAGAGTGCCACCCCACCGCCCTTGGTGCCAACCCCCACCCCTTTGTTGCAAGGCACCCCCCTTTGTTGCAAAGCACCCACAAAATGGGGGAGGAGGATGTTGCAACTTGGAGTTATCCCCCAAGCTGCAATGAACCTAACCTAAGAGAGAGAGAAAAGAGAGAGGTGGTCGTCTGACAGCTGTCGGACGCATATGCGCATATGAACACTTCAGCCGTGCCGCCGCTCTCTTATAGGGCCCCTAATCAGCCAGGTGGCTTAATCAGCCAGTTGGCTTAGAAGGCTGAGTTGCCAGTTTGCGCAATTTATTTAATTAAAGTATATATTAATCAGCCAGTGGGCTTAATCAGCCAGAGTCAGCGTGCGCCACTAGCCAGTTGGCTTAGATGGCTAAGTTGCCAGATTGCGCTGTTTATTTAATTAAGGCATATATTATTCCACCCAGTTGGCTTAGAAGGCTGAGTTGCCAGTTTGCGCTATTTATTTAATTAAATATATATTAATCAGCCAGTTGGCTCAGAAGGCTGAGTTTCCAGTTTGCGTTTATTTATTTAATTAAACTATATTATTCCACCAGTTGGACGAGAAGGCATAATTGGCTGTATATAACCTCCGAACGAATTAAAAGTGTGCATACATTCACCGACTGTACGCCCCTATTACCACACACACACACACACACACCACACACACACACACACACACCACTCCATTAACACCACGTATCCAATATGAGGGCTACGACCAAACATCCAAACTATTGGTGATGAAACCCACCATCAACCAACTCCTGGTAGACCGTCACTAAATACGTCCAATAGACAGACCTATTAAACGATTTTGCAACGCTCGTTCATTTTGTTTATCTCCCTTTCTCAGTTGCCGTATGAGTTGCCAGTTTGCACTTATTTATTTAACATATAATACGCTTTAGAAATCCGCTTTAGAAACCATGCAAATGTTATAATTAAATACCGTGTACAATCAAAAAGGAATAAATAAAACGCCAATACATCATTCTGTTTATTTACATGAATTATTGGATATACAATGGGGTGTATGTATATGGTCAAAAATAATAATAATAGCATCATGAATGGAAAATATATAATAACAAATATACCAAATGGTGCATTATCAAGATATTAGTACAGGAAAAATTTAGTTATATTAAATATATATAATCAGAAATATACAAATCATAGTACCATCAAAATATTAGTATAGGAAAATATACAGTTATATTAAATATATTGAAAATATACGAAACGTATAATCATATTAGTATAGGAAAAATATATACAGTTCTATGAAATATATTGAAAATATACGAAACGTATAATCATATTAGTACAGGATATATATACGCAGTATAAATATATATCCTTTATGTTCTACGGTGCAAAACGCTAAACTCGCACGTGATAGAGTCTACATCCACATCGCCGTTACTTTGTACGACGTGGTAAAACGGTCCAAGCATCACTTCACCGTTTAACTGATACGGTGGTCTATACTCGATATAAATGGTTTTCATATCATTCAATACTATTTTTGTGCCCACTTTACACTCGGCGGGTAAGTTATCTTTAAACACGGCTAGAACACAATCAAAAGCACGCACAAAGAGGTCATCGTTAACCACAACATCAAATACAAGTTTATAAACATGCCTTTCCAATCGCGGGTTTTTTCTTACCGTCCCGAGCTTTTCAATGGAGAACTCTTCTTCACTCTGCATAGCGGCATTGGAAATAATCTTCCAAGTCGTAACGACACCTATCCACTATATAGAGGTACAACTCTTCAGGGTGAACAGTGTAGGCGAGCTCAGCTCTGTACCGCTCAAGTGCTTTGTACCAAAGTTCAGGATATTTCGAAGAATCTAAACCTTAAATATGCATCCAGATCTAGACCATTCTCCCCCTGTTCATTCCTACATTCAATAAATCCGTCGAGCAGGGCGGTGTATGCATGTTCAAGAACCGTGTCAAAATAAATCAAATCCGTAACGCGACCGTCTAATATAGGCTTCAGCTTACGGAATCCGACGATTTCAAACATTCTGTCGAGGATGAAACTGTTTCGTGTAGGGACGAGAACGTCATTATCAGCTGTGTTCTTCCATATCAGTCGTATATCAATGCATGTTGTTCGTTATTTATACACAATGTGCAAACAATGGTATATGAGGAGGCGTCACTAATCATCTCTCTTACTGTACCTACGCCAACAGGTATTCTATAACGGTCCTCTGCCCACCTCTCAACTATCACGAAGATTCTATTCATCTCCTCAACACTTAAATAAATAACGTTACGTTTGCTTGCTTGCCGGCAGATCGTTTCAAGCACACAGTTATGGTGCCGGTTTCACGCCTGAACACGCGCAATGACTTCGTCACGGAGACGTCGTACGAAGCGTTGAGACTGCTTCTCAAAGGGAGCTTCATCGTATTCGCACGTCCACTCGGTTCAAGCTCTGAGATGACTATGGCACGTCCACTCGGTTCAAGCTCTGAGATGACTATGGCACGTCCACTCGGTTCAAGCTCTGAGATGACTATGAGCCACAGGTGGCCGGATCGGCTCGATGGGCGGGGTGAGTCATGCTGAAGATACGTGTATGGGTTTGTTCGAGCTCGTATGCTCCGTGAGGTACACGGGTGGGCGACGCGGGAACGCGTCACACTGCTAAAGCGTGTACAGGCTTGTTCGAGCACTCTTGGGCAAACAGAATATCCCGAAACGAATTTAGTTTTATCACTCCTAAACATCTTCTCAAACCGGCGTGCTATTAGAGAGAAGCATATGTTCATATTGAGCCTTTTTGTTTAACAAGCGATATTCGTCTCAAAAGACTGTTAAAAACTCACACAGTCCATTAGCCACAACCTCACTACAAACCTCATCATGATATACATTAATACAGTGCCCGCGAAAAGTATCCGATCACTCAAGAAAATACAATATTTTCCCTTAATATTCAGAGACACGTAATTCACTTTCTATTTGTTCTAGCGACATCTGATAACTTTGAGGTTGCTCGCTGATATGAGAGCTATCCAACGCATT
The DNA here is from genome assembly GCA_023014485.1 of Bathynomus jamesi. Lineage (NCBI taxonomy): Eukaryota > Metazoa > Arthropoda > Malacostraca > Isopoda > Cirolanidae > Bathynomus > Bathynomus jamesi. The sequence continues at coordinate 74,913 of JAJOZX010002200.1, forward strand.
CTCAAATTAGTGTTCTGGTAGCCTTCGTTGCGGGTGGCTGTGTCTCAAATTTGTCAGATTTCACTGTTTGTGTAAATTTCTTGATATTTTTTTTTTTTTACAGAAAGTGGTGTAAATAAAATTTATATATAATGTGTGCTAAAAAACGACTTAAGAGTGATTGTCGAGGTGCTATTGTTGCTTTGCATGCATGTGGGAAATCACAGAGACAGATAGCTAAGGAATTAAACATATCCCAAAGTACCGTTAATTTATGGGTTTCACGGGCTAAGAACAATGGTGGCCTAACCACGCCAGTCCCTAAAAAACGATCTGGCAGACCGAGAAAAACAAATTCGCGAACAGACAAACTTATGAAACGTTTAGTATTGAAAAACCCAACAATAACTGCGAAAGAAATAAAATTTAATATGAATAATTTGTTATCTGGTGTTTCTGAACGAACTATCCAGGAGCGGCTCCAAAAAGAACTCGGATTACCATCTCGCCATGCTGCTAAGAAACCGTTCATTAATGAAAAAATGCGTAAAAAACGTGTCGCATTTTGTAAAAAATACATTCATTGGACTGTTGATGACTGGAAGAAGGTTTTATTTAGCGATGAGTCGACATTTTTGACATTCAGAAGTTGTCCAAAAAAGGTTCGCCGGCCTATTGGCTCAAATAGGATGGACCCTAAATACACCCTAAAGACAATGAAACACCCTCCAAGTGTGATGGTTTGGGGTTGTTTCGGTTACTATGGGCGTGGAAACTTATATTTTCTTCCGAAGAACACAACTATGAATGGTGCACGGTATTTAGCAATGCTACAGGATAAACTTCTAATGGCAATGGCAATCCAAAGGACAAAAACATACATGCATGATGGTGCACCATGTCACAGGGCCAAAATAGTGACAAAATGGATTACTGACAATAAATTTGATATTTTGGATTGGCCTGGTAATAGTCCAGATCTCAATCCGATAGAAAATCTGTGGCTAATAATAAAAAATAAGGTTGAATGCCACGACACTGGCTCAGTCGAAAAATTACAAGAGGCCATCAAAAAGGTATGGTGCAAAGAAATATCAGTGGAAGTTTGTCAAAACTTGATTAAATCCATGCCAAAACGTCTAGAACAAGTCATCCAAACCAAAGGACAGATGACAAAATACTAATATAAGGTTAGTATACATTTAAACATTGTTTTTTATGTAAAAAATACAAATTTCAAGGGTGATCGGATACTTTTCGCGGGCACTGTATAGTTGTAAAAATACTTAAGATTATCCATGACAAGATTCACATTTTCAACCGTGGGGTACGAGTTGTCGGTATGGTGTAACATGATATAATACCGCTTGTCACAACACTCATCCACAAGACTCACTACCCACAACTGCTGTTTATCTTCTGAACGTGTTGCTTCTTCTACCTCGCGGTATATGTGTTCCTTTATAAAGCTTAGCTCTATAACATACTTCAATACATCGTCTGTACTGCGAAATCCTACAAACCCCTCGCCGGAATACCCGTAGAGTATTTGAACATCTCAGTCCTTCGCACGGTTCAATGCAGCCTTAAAAGAGGAAAAGGAGGGGGAATAGGGAGTTTTTCAGTATCCACCACATCTATGCACTTTGCAGAATACCACTTCATAAATGTTGAACACGCGATATTAAAGGTAGCCATTACTATTTTTCTTCTACGCGAGAGAATACACGTCTGAGCTCAAGGGTATCCTATTCATAATAGACGTATTCTCTAGATACCTGTGGTTAATACCCCTGAAAAATAAATCGTCTGAAACAGTTGCTAAGGCATCCAAAACGTTGATGTTGAAAGAAAACAGGATTCCAGGCTATTTTTGTACGGATATGGGGAAAGAATTAATAGGACGCGCTTTTCAGAACATGCTGGCAGAGTTTAATATCAGCTATTACACTATCAATTCTATACATAAGGCTTCTTTAGCTGAAAGAGTTCAACGTACCATAAAGGAGCGCATGCACCGATATTTTACACATAAAAACACATACAGATATACAAACGTTCTCGGCTCATTGGCCTCACCCTACAACCGCTCACACCATCGTACGATCAGCACAACGCCTAACGAAGTTTTAGAAAGAGGTACGCGTCCAGAGGTGAGAAGAGATGCACCACCTCACTCTGCGCTTTTCAAAATCAATGATTATGTAAGGCTATCACGTTCGGAGAATAAATTCGCGAAGGGTTTTGAGCAAGGATGGATGCGCGAGATTTTTAAAGTTAGGGCTATGAGACCTGAAGGTGAGGTAATGATGTATTACATTGAAGATTTGAATGGGGAAGAAATGGCAGGAGGCTTTTACCGGGAGGAGTTGCAGAAAGTAGCATTTAATTTAGGAAAAAACGTTTAAAATTTAGAAAATTATAGGAAGCAAAGGCACAGGAAAGAGAAAAATGTACCTGGTGAAATGGCTGGGATACCCAGAAAGCTTCAACACCTATATAAAAGCTGATGCAATAATGAAGCTTAAATAGTATGCAACATGGCGCCTGACCGTTTCTACGTCACACTCCCGTCATCCTCGTCCCTGTCTGTACACCCTCGCCAACTTTGTGACAGAACTCCATGGGCCCATTGAATTGGAGCGTGATTCGTATGAGGTGGGGTTATGTGAACTTCAGTTAAACACCAAATTTTTAACTCTTGAAAATGAGCAAATCATATTTTTGATCCATAGAAGAACTGATGAGTGCGAAAAAATAGGCATAATCTTAGACAATACTATTCGTTCAACCCTGTGCGATGAGGAACGGTACTATAGCACAAATGTATCGCTAGGAATCGGGCATTATGATACAGCCATGGACATTGTGACGGGTTTAAACAAGAGTCTTGAAAAGTCGTACTTGACAAACGATTTACTTTTTGAAGTCGTAAACATAGACACGCCTGCATGCACATTGAAGCTAAAGTCAACGCTTAGTAGAAATGTTAAAGATAAAGAACTGATCACAATTGTGGCTGAGGACCGATATAGCGCAGCCTTCCAAAGAGATAGATACCTTTCACGAGGCACCGCATGACTTGTCCAGCTTAATGTATCAATTGAAGATGGAGAAGTTGGGTGAACGCTCTCCGCCCCAGGCATGTGCTATATTTACAGCAATATTGTAGAGTACCAATTTGTTGGGGACACCCAGGCACGTCTGCTGCGCATTGCACACATCTCCAACCATAGAGGGAAAAGCATGAGCATTACATATGACAAGCCCCATTATGTGAATGTTGCGACTAATCTATTAACCAACATCTCGATATATATAAGGACGATTGAGGGCAAAAATTTCCCATTCGGTGATGGGAGCTTAACAGTGAAACTACACTTTCGTCGTTTATAATGACTCGAAGACCGTTCGCAGTATACAGAGGAGTGAGGTACCAGCGTGGGAGTGGTCTTGGTTCCATTTTTTCATCCATACTACGCACCGCTGTCCCCCTGTTGAAGAGGGAGTGGGTCAGGTGCCTAGGGCGGAAGGCGTTACAAACAGGTTTTAACGCGGCAGAGGACATAATTGGGGGTACTAAGCCTAAAGAAGCTCTTAAAAAAACACTTAAAACGTACAAGGGATGAAATCATCAAAGATGCAGAGAAAAATGCGTGGCGGTGGAAAGAAGAGATCTGTCAGGAAGAAGGGGCTACCATCACGTGGTATTAAACGAAAAGGAAGCAGAAAAAGAAGTGCTCTAAGCGCATGAAACCTATGACTGATCATTTTTTTAACTGATATAAGCTGAGGACACTACTATCACGAATCATAGGTTGACTAATACTTGTCGTGGGAGGTGGTACTATTTCTGACTCGTCATGGAACGTTTCATCCATCCGTGTAGTTCACAATGCTGTAAATCGGAACCGTCCCTCTTTGATATGCCCCCCACTCAGGTCTCTATTGATCATAGTGACTTTATCACAATTAACCCATTAAACACAATTAGTTCACCCAGTGCCCCTATAGAATTCATGATACCCAGCATAGGCCCTTGCTTTTTTGACCCGATCTGCATGCACATGTCTGCTAAACTGCGTATAGCTCTTTCTGATGGGACGGACTGCGATGATAGTTAATCTGCCTACCCTGAAACCAACTTTTTACACTCCATATTCAGCCAGTGTGAAGTGTATTTAAACCAGTTAACATCTCGGCAGGCACGGGGTACTACCACCTACGAGCCTATCTGGAAAATGTCCTCAACTTTTCAAAGGAAGCGAAGGACACCTTTTTAACAGCCGAGGGGTATTACCACACTAAAGATGAAAATGGAATAAAAGATAAATTTAAAAATTCTAAAAAAAAGATATATGAATGTTTTGGACGCCTGCATACAGACTTTACATTCCTGGAGGAGTTGCTTATGAACGGGGTGGATATGAAGTTGAAGCTTACCCGCACGATTCCTGAGATCTGCATAAATCTGGGCCCTGATGAAGAAGAAGTTGCGAAACCCGTTGTGATTCACATCATGGAAACGTATTTACTTATACGCCGAGTGAAATTAAGCTCCCCGAAACAAATTGAAATTGAGAAAGACTTAATACACGCCACAGTAAAATACCCAATTAACAGGATACAGATCAAACTGTACACGGTCCCCGCAGGGCTGGAGTCGAAGCAGCTAGAAAACGTCGCCCTAGGCGTCCTACCTAAAAGGATATTAATTGGTATGCAGGACCACGCCTCTACGAATGGAAAATATAAAAAGAGTGCCTATAAATTCGAGAATTTCGGCCTTAAAAATATTACTCTACACGTAAATGGGGTTGCTCTAGGAGGGACATTCAATACGGACTACTCATCAGACGCTGTGTTCCCGCTCTGCGGGAACACATAATACAGGCTCATAATACGGGCTCATAATACAGGCGCGTGTGACGAGCTTGGATTTGGTGTAACGCAGGAAGAATTTGTCGAAGAATTTAACACTTATTCATTTGATATTACGCCTGACTTGTCGGCTGGCACAGATACGCATTTAAGCCCACAACAGAGTGGGAATATCTCAGTTAGGTTGGAATTTGCCAAGCCTATATACGCGCCTATAAGTGTACTAGTTTACCTTGAGGCACAGGCATTAATAGAGATTGATCGTTTCAGGAATATCGTCACAGATTTTTAGAATGGATGCGCGTACACTCCAGAGAGTAATGAAAAGTGACCGTTTCGCGCGCTCAAAATTTATCAGAGTATTCGCGAAGAATGAAATATTGAAACTTCCAACTACGAGAAATTGGTACGGGATTATCATTAACACTGACATTGTGGAGGGTGAAGGGATTCATAGGTTTGCAATCTATTTTAAAAATAGAGAAAGAAGGTACTACTTCGATTCATTCAGTTTTCCGCCATGGAATGATTCGGCAATTGTGAAATTTATAGCCTAACTATGTGTGCCTGAGAGTATTTGGTCCCCATATCGTTTCCAAGGATATTATACTGAAACACATGTCACGTGGAAGGGATTTATGAATTTTTTAAAATTATTCAATTTGTGCGACACAGAACTGAACGATAAATATGTATGCAAACAGATAAAAAAGAGGTTCCCATACGTTAGTACCCCCTGTAATGTGTAAAGGCATATATCTATATTGTGTAAAGTTGTATATACATTTGTAACTGTAGCCACTGAGACTTATGTATCGGATACTGGTTCCGCTTTGTACATGTTTTCTGCTATTTAATAAATGAAAATATATTGCGTTTTGTTCTTAACCTCAAAAATATACTTACATTTTCTCCTCTACGATCTGGCACTCGCTGGTCTGGATGTGTGCCAATACCACGACATCTGTATTCAGATCACTGTGTTGACTGGGCGCAGACGCACCCATTTCATTTAAGGCCCTTTCATCAAAAGTAGCTATAATACGATCTACCTAACGTAGCCTGACATAGCCTAGCCTAACTTATTGTTCAAGATCCTAGTCTAACTTATGGTTTAAGATCCTAGCCTAACTTATTGTTTAAGATCCCACAAGAAATGTAAAAACATACTATATATATATATATATATATATATATATATATATATATATATATATATTAAATAATCACCATTGCAACAGAGAATAAAAAATATTTTTGAAAATGCCTTCATAGCCGTCTTTCACGGTTATCACCGATTGAAACTAGTTATAAACGGGAAACAACACAAACTATTTTTAAGGCAAATATTATGACACTTAGTGTTACTCACTTCTGATCAGCGTTTACGATATATATATATATATATATATATTATATATATAATCACCATGGCAAGAGAGAATAAAAAAATATTTTTTAAAATGCGTTTATAGCCGTCTTTTACGGTTATCACCGATTGAAACTAATTATAAACGGGAAACAATACAAACTATTTTTCAAAACAAATATTATGGCACTTAAGGTTACTCACATCTCATCAGCGTTTACTATATATATATATATATATATATATATATATATATATATATAAAACAGGTATATAATATAACCTAACCTAACGTAGCCTGACCTAGCCTAGCCTAACTTATTGTTTAAGATCCCACAAGAAATGTAAAAAAGATACTATGTATATGTGTATATATATATATATATATATATATATATATATATATATATAAAATCGCCATGGCAACAGAGAAAAAAAATATTTTTGAAAATGCGTTTATAGCCGTCTTTTACGGTTATCACCGATTGAAACTAATTATAAACGGGAAACAATAAAAACTATTTTTCAAAACAATTACTATGTTGTATATTATTTAAGTTGGTACAATTAATTACTAATTTTAGCGGTCTATGATCTGGTCTGAGAGAAGGAAATCATGCAAAATATGAACATTGACAATAAGATCCCTTAAATTATTGCTATTGAGATAGTGGTCAATCCAGCTAGTATCGCCATTTATATCTCTGACCTACGTAAAATTATTACTATTTATACCTAATAATTCTACATCGTTTTATACTTAATTTATCGTAAATAATAATAATGATAATAATAATAATAACAATAATGATAATAATAATAATAATAATATTACTACTACTACTACCACTAATAATAATAATAATAATAATAATAATAATATTACTACTACTACTACCACTAATAATAATAATAATAATAAATAATTTTAAAAGGACTCATATTTTATTTGGATAAAAAATCAACCCATTTAACAGAAAATTGTGAGCAGTGATAGAAACTATGATAAATTTATTTCTTGTTAATTCTTTCTTATAAATTTATATCTTCTTGAGGGATCGACCGCAATAAAACTCCAGCATATATATAAGTTAGGTTAGGCCCTTAGGGGGTACTTACATCTCAGCAGCGTCTTGGTTGAACAGATCCGCCATTTCGTCACAATTTTCTGCAACACACTGGCTCTGCGTTGAGATTCTCCCTTTATAAGGGGGCCTGTGACCAACCCACAACACACAAACGATAGCTTCCTATTGGATAGCGGGGAATTTTGGGCGGGGATTGACGCGTAGGCCTGCATAGCGGTCAATTAGATGTCCTGTAGCCGCCCCACAGGGATGTGGTTGGTTGCCCTGTGAGTTCTGGGGCGTTTCAGATGCCCTCATTCGTGGAGAGACGCGTTACGACTCGATTCTCGATTCTCGATCTTGTACATCCTCGTTGGTCGGGAAAGGAAGGGTTTTCGTGATATTGGAAGATATATTCACATATGGATGAGAAAAACACAGTTTATGATACCATAAAAGTGGAAGATATTTTATTACCCATTTGGGACTGACAAAAGGCTTGTGATGGACTGGACATTATAATTTAAAATGCCTATCATAAAAGTGGAAGATATTTAATTGCCCATAAGGGACAGGCAAATATACACGGTGAACCAAAAGTAGGTGGACAGTAGGTTGAATACGGTTTGTGTTATATTATATTATAACTATGGTGTTCATTATAACTTTGGTGTTTGTGTTATATTATATTAAATATTATAACTAAATTTATTTAAATTTTATTTTGTATTATAGTATACAAAAAAATTAAATATGTATTCTCAAAATAAACGTTATCATTTACTGTCCACCTACATTTGGTTCACCCTATATATATATATATATATATATATGGGGATAATCTCAGATTAGAAGATCGTTTATGGCATGTAATTAAATTTTTGGTAGAAAGACAAGAAAAGCTTTGGACAGCATGGGGCTTAATTGGGGAGAGAGAGAGAGAGAGAGAGAGAGAGAGAGAGAGAGAGAGAGAGAGAGAGAGAGAGAGAGAGAGAGAGAACATTTTTTTTCTGATCATTAGGGTATCCTGGGTAACGAGGCCCTATATATACACATTAACATGAACTTGTTAATTCACGCATGACGTGGGCTTTACATTCCAATTTTCAGAACGAAGATTAATAAATGTTTTAGTCCTTCTATCGCGGTCAGTTTTTTTCCCAATCCGCTTTGCTTCGAATTTATCTACACAGGGCTTCGATAATGTGAGGCAAGATTAGAGGAGGATTTCGAGCCTTTTCGCGAAGTTTTTATAAGAAGTTAATAAAAAATACTTATTTATTATTTCCATAAATGTTTAAGTTCTTCTACCGCAGACAATTTTTTTCCCAATCCGCTTTGCTTCGAATTTATCTGCACCGGGTTTCGATAATGTCAGGCAAGATTAGAGGCGGATTTCGAGCCTTTTCGTATATTTTTATAAGTTAATAAAAATGTATATTTATGTATATTTTTATATATATAGCGCCAAATTTTTTTATTTTTTATAGGTGTGCTGCTGGCATGTGATGGCCTGGGGATTATAATTTAAAATGCGTATCATAAAAGTGGAAGATATTTAATTACCCGTTAGTGACAGGCAAAGGCTTGTGATGGACTGTGCGGCTTAAAGTAAAATATATTTGTGGAAGATACTAATTGTACTGGCTCAAATTCAGGGTGATTATCGGATTGTCGCTGTTTATTTTTTTCAGGGCAAAACCGTGTGATGTTTTGTATAGGAATGTATATTTATTTTCAATACATTTTGTGGAACTGAATTTCACTAATTTGTCTAAATAAAGAGTGATATGGCGGTGTTTCACTTAATTCCTTTAGGTTGTATATATAAAACGTTGTTATTATTATATAATTATACCAAATGGTTGGTTAGACCTTCTAAGTCAACGGGGAGTTTAATCCAGGGTGTGTCAGATATCCCATTCGTGGAGAGGCGTTCTGTTTCACGATTGATTCTGTATTCGCCCGAGAGAGAGATTTTTATCTTTAAATGTAAACGATAATATATATATATATATATATATATATATATATATATATATATATGAAGGAATTAACGGGGTTTACATTGATATGCCTTCTAAATGAAAGGGGTGGGTTAATCCAGGGTGTGTCAGATATCCTATTCGTTGAGAAGCGCCCTGTTTATCGTTTCTCTATTCGACCGAGAGGGAGAGAGAGATCGTCTTTACACCCGTACGAATTGTTCTCTGGCTAGCAGCCAGGCCGAGTTTCGAACCCAATATTTTTTTGGGAAATATGCATGTAAGGGATCGTCTTTGCATCCGTACGAATTGTTCTCTGGCTAGCAGCCAGGCCGGGATTCGAACCCAATTTTTTTTCAGGAAATATGCATGTATGGGATCGTCTTTGCATCCGTACGAATTGTTCTCTGGCTAGCAGCCAGGCCGGGGCTCGAACCCGCAATCGCGGAAGCCAGGGCGGGTCTCGAACCCAACTTTTTCCCCGTACGAATTGTTCATTTGTTTTTACGTACGATTTGTTTTACGTCCCACCTTAGACTACGGCGTCATTAGGATACCCTGGATAGCGAAGACCGGGCCGTGGTGCAAACCCAATTTTTTTTAATCATTAGGGCACCGTGGGTAACGAGGCCCGGGCCGGGGCTCGAACCCGCAGCCGTGGAAGCCCGGGGTGAGTCTCGAACCCAATTTTTTTCCCCGTACGATTTGTTCATTCATTTTTCCGTATGAAATGTTTTACGTCCAACATTAGACCTACGGCGTCATTAGGATACCCTGGATAACGAAGACCGAGCCGGGTCGCGAACCCGTCAACGCGCGACGCACACTGTGTCAACTGATGCCCGGAGGCACTGGTTGATGTGCCAACTTGCTGATGCCCAGAGGCACTGGCTGATTAGGGGCCCTATGAGAGAGCGGCGGCACGGCTGAAGTGTTCATATGCGTCCGACAGCTGTCAGACGACCACCTCTCTCCTTTCTCTCTCTTAGGTTAGGTTCATTGCAGCTTGGGGGATAACTCCAAGTTGCAACATCCTCTTCCCCCTTTTTCGGGGGGCCTTGTAACAAAGGGAGGTGCCTTGCAACAAAGGGAGGGGGTGCCTTTCAATAAAGGGCGGTGCCTCGCAACAAAGAGGGGTGCTTTGCAACAAGGTGGTGGGGGTTGGCACCAAGGGGTGTGGGGGATGCCACCAAGGGGGTGGGGGTGCCACTCTTGCAACATTTGCAATTGCATTGCACTCATATATTTTGCGTTTTTACTACTGGGGCCAATTTCATTTAATTTTACTAAAGTGAATTAAAAAAGCAAATATTTAAAAGTAAATTGCGTAGTAAAACTTCGAGACGTCTATCTCCACTGAGCGCTCAACAAAGACTAATGCCCCGCGGGAAGACGAACGATTAATAGAGGGTGGACGATTAACGAAATATTGGTGTTAAATAGGGAACAACGATAGATCGAAACGACGATAGCCGATGGCGACGATTATAGAGGGATTATAGAGGGAATATAGATGGAATTTTTTTGTATGCGCAAAACTCTGAAACACCACCCGTTCTTTCGCAGTTTCTGATAGACATAATAAAAAGAAATGAATGGTGATTATTTGCTTATATTTAAGTGTTTCAAACTTTAAATGACAATAATGAGACATATGCTAAAACACTGGCCAACAAGTATTTTTCATCAGCTATAATTATGAGTGGGCTAGATAGCTGTTGAGACGCTGATTGATTCCAAATCTGTTTTTGGTTTTCCTCTAGCATAAATCCAAAGTGAAATTAACTAGGCCAACTTGCAAACATTGACTTTCGTTTCGTGCGGTACGTTATTAATGCCTTTAATGTCTCGTGGTCCGTGGTCATGGGTGCGACACAATACTGAAACTTTTGAACTCCCCTTGAGTGGAGCCTCATTGCCTCCTGACGGCAGGGGTGCGGCGACCCCTTGGAGAAGCCACCACTGGCATTGGGTCATGCCCCGCCGTCACACGGATCGTGGAGGGCTCACGGAACTCACCTCCGGACATCTCAGGACAACCCCCCCCCACCCCCCCGGCGCTGCAATAAGTCCCAAATTCGCTTCAAACGGCGCATTCTTTCGTCACCACCTCGTCCAAAAATATTCAACGGTCCCTTTTTCGGCCATTGTACGTTAAATTTTGGCAAAAACCTGAAGACGCGCCATTTTGCACCAGCGAATTTTTCCTCAAGCATGACGTGCGTTTTTCTCCCCACTCCTACGGGAAGATCTAAAAAGAAAGCATTCTCCAAGTAAACAAGCAATCACTCACACAGCAACCACGCAACAAACTGGCCGTACTACAAAACAGACACTTCAGGCACAGGGTTGGCGATCCCCTGCCTTCTTCAGCTGTCTCTTTGCATCATTTCGTGGATTTACTACTCCTACTTGTGTAATTGAACGACGTTTTTCTTCCCCTTCGGCAGGAGCGACTTCAACGAGAATAGCCACGCGACGAGTTTTGGGCATCGCATTCGAACTCAACACCGTTCCCCCTGCCCCCTCTCGTTTCCTCCGTTTGCTCCTCATTTGCTCCGCATTCCTGCCGTACCCCAACCCCATCCTCCTGCGGACCCCCACCCATACAGCAGCGCCTCCTCGTCCTCCTCCTCTGACTATCTCCCGCTCCGAGACGACCCTTCACTCCCTCCTGCGTCAGGAATTCCACGACATACCAGGCCAAGGGGAAAAAATTCGGAGTGGCCTCATCAGTCTCACTACAGACCGCCTGCAGAAGCATTCCTTCGAAACCCAGCACCGTTCGACTTCAGCCGGCTTCAATCCCTCAAGCAACATCTCAACGCTACACGAGGCGAATCAACATTTGAGGCGACATCATTCTGACCTTGGTTTAACTCATCCTTCATCCCAAGAGTCGACCGGCGCCCGTTCAACAAGCTTCAATAGGACGGTCAACATCACCTCGGGCCTACGTTCTACAAGGTCAACTTTCAAGCATATCTTCATCAAGAGCCAATTTATGATGATGTATTTAATGGTCAGTTTATAGTCATGTTTGATGCATAAATCGGTACTATAAGGAATGGTGATAATTACCGTTATTTGATAATGGTTAAAAATGGATGCTTGGCCAGGGCCACCAGATCTTTCATATCAAAGTAATGCTATTAATTAATTTATTAATTAGGTTGATTGATAGCATTAGTTTTCTTCCTTTATTACACCAAATAAATTGAATTATAAATTAAACAATATGCAGATTGTTTATATTGCAAATAATGTGTACACTTGAAATAATGCATTCAATATACAGTGTGTCCGTAAAGTCATGGTGGGATTTTAAATAGCTATATTATTGCAACGAAACATGATAATGAGATGAAAAAAAGGCAAATTGAAGAACAACTCTAAAAGAATAACTTTATTTAACGTAGTTCGATATGGGCTCCTCTGGTAGCCCTGCAGACATCTAGGCGGTGATTCAATTCCAGCCACACACGCCCAAGAACATCAGGAGTGACGGATGCGATAGCTTCCGTGATTCGCTCGTGCAAGTGATGAATATCCCTAATGGGTACACTGTACACGCTTTGCTTGACGGAACCCCATAAATAAAAGTCCAAAGTGTCAGGTCCGGAGAGCGTGGAGGCCATGGCTTCCATCCTCCTCTTCCTATCCATCTCTGTGGAAATTTTTCATTAAGGAATTCTCGAACAACGTTGGCATAGTGCGGAGGAGCACCATCTTGCTGAAAGATGACATTATTGTCAATAAATTGGGGTACTGCAAAATGTTCCAACATAGCGAGGTAGTTGTGTGACGTCACAGTGGGTTCCGCGAAGAAAAATGGGCCAATCACTCGATCTCGTGCTAGAGCACACCACACATTAACTTTCGGGCTATTACGCTCATGTTCAACATAGGCATGTGGACAGCCTAGACTAACTACGAGATAAAGGTTAAGCTTAGCCTAGACTAACTACAAGATACAACTTTGAGAGTTGTTCTTAAATTTGGCATTGTTTCATCTCATTATCATGTTTCGTTGCAATAATATAGCTATTTAAAATCCCACCATGACTTTACGGACACACATCACCGCCTAGATGTCTGCAGGGCTACCAGAGGAGCCCATATCGAACTACGTTAAATAAAGTTATTCTTTTAGAGTTGTTCTTCAATTTGCCTTTTTTTCATCTCATTATCATGTTTCGTTGCAATAATATAGCTATTTAAAATCCCACCATGACTTTACGGACACACTGTATAATGGTTTGACAATTGATAACGCGCAAGGTGATAAATAGTCTTTAAGTAGAGATAGGTGAATGATTCAACAAGCCCAAGTGGTGCTTCCACAAATAATGTTTACATGTTCATTAGGGTGGATCGATTTTACATTTTTTCGATTTTCATATTCTAATAGAGACAAAAACTTGCACATGCATGAGAAAATAGCCTCTGCAAAATCTTAGCTTAATAGGTAATCATCTTCTGCCCCCGGCAGAGCGACGAAAATCATATTTTAGTGGTCAAAAACGTATTTTTCTCATAATTTTTAAAATAATTCAATATGCATCAAAATTATTCCTAATAACTATAAAGTCGATGAAATAGACCTCATATGATCGTTTTTCCAAGCGCGTTGTCCTACGTTAATATCTTTTGCCCCCGGCAACAACGTCAAATGTTGAAAAAATTGGTAATTTATATACATATTTTCAGATCGGCTCTTTGTCTTAAATAATGCATTTATATATTTCCCATAGATTTATATCGTTGCTTAGGCATGAAATAACACACACGCAAAATTTTATGACTCTAGGCTAGGGTTTAAAGGTCATAAGATAAGAAGAGCCAGAAAAAGAGTTCGTTCTGAGCATCAGCAAGATGACAAGATCACGCTACCATTACAGGGCATTTTCTTTGACGGACGTAAAGATAAAACAATGACACAAGAAGAAATAGACAATGTGAAGCATAGAAGGACTGTGGTAGAAGAGCATATAGTTTTAGTTCAAGAACCAGAATCCCAGTACATGGGGCATTTCACTCCTGCATCAGGTTCTGCCACTGCAATAACATCAGGTATCATCAACTTTCTAGAGACTAACAATATTAGCACGGACGACATTGTGGCTATCGGCTGTGATGGTACCGCAGTGAACACGGGTCGAAAGGGTGGAGCCATTCGTATGATTGAAATGAAACTACAAAGGCCAGTTCAGTGGATCATATGCCTATTACACGGTAATGAATTATCACTGCGACACCTCATTCAAGACTTGGACGGCAAAACAACTGGGCCAATGGGCTTTACTGGACCAGTTGGAAAACAACTGAACGACTGCGAAAAACTTCCAATTACAGAATTCGATGCCATTCCATCTCCCGACACTGACATAGATGATGCCGAGTTGAGCACTGACCAAAAATATTTGTTAGGCATCTACAGAGCAGTGTCGAGCGGTAGCTGCTCTTCAGCTCTCGCGGCTCGAAATCCAGGTAAGATGGCGCATTCCAGGTGGCTGACAACAGCAAATAGATTTCTGCGCCTCTATGTTTCAACCAGTGAACCCTCCAGCACCTTCAACGAAATTGCGCGATTCATTATGACAGTTTACGCACCAATTTGGTTTAAGATAAAGAAAAACTCCAGTTTCATTGAGGGCGCAAAACATTTTTTCGAAATGATGCGTCTCTCTCAGACCATGCCTCAAAGATCTAAGACAATCGCCAACAAAGTCCTCCGTAGAAATTCTTTCTTTGCTCACCCAGAAAATATTTTGATCTCCATGCTACATGCCGATAAGCAACACATAAGAGAATTGGGATGGAGAAGAATATTAAAAGCACGATCAAAACAATCACCAGCGGGGAAATTCGAGCCTTCGCCATGCCTGAGCTGCTCTACGATAGTCAAAACTATTACGAAATGATCAACTGGCAAACGGCTGAGGTGACCGAACCCCCCGTTACAAAAACAATACCTGATACCCGAATAAAAGAGTTTGTTGAGACGGGAGACCAGCCTGATGGACTGATCCCACTATTCCCTTGTCATACTCAAGCGGTCGAGAGACTCATCAAATTAGTAACCGAAGCCTCTGCCAGTGTAAGTGGAATAGAAGAGAGGGACGGATTCATCCGCTCCCGTCTTCACTCCCGAACAAAAATTCCACGATTTGATTCTAAGAAAGATTACCGTATGTAAATCGACATGCATCCAAAGGAAGGGTGGTTGGGGCTGGATAGGGTGGAACTCGACGTACAGCCACCTCCTCGTGGTGAGTTCTGGGTTGCTAATTTTATAAAATTAGCAAGCGAGGAGCTGTACTTAGTACTTATCGTACTTATAACATCGCATTAACGTAATTATAATCCACATTTAGACTTTTCTCGGGGACAGAAGATATTACTCTGGAGTCATAAAATTTTGCGTGTGTTATTTCATGCCTAAGCAACGATATAAATGCTATGGGAAATATATAAATGCATTATTTAAGACAAAGAGCCGATCTGAAAATATGTATATAAATTACCTATTTTTTCAACATTTGACGTTGTTGCCGGGGGCAAAAGATATTAACGTAGGACAACGCGCTTGGAAAAACGATCATATGAGGTCTTTTTCATCGACTTTATAGTTATTAGGAATAATTTTTATGCATATTGAAATATTTTAAAAATTATAAGAAAAATACGTTTTTGACTACTAAAATATGATTTTCATCGCTCTGCCGGGGGCAGAAGATGATTACCTATTAAGCTAAGATTTTGCAGAGGCTATTTTCTCATGCATGCGCAAGTTTTTGTCTCTATTAGAATATGGAAATCGAAAACAATGTAAAATCGATCCACCCTAATATTCATGGTCTACGTTGAGGTTGGATTTCGAAGAGCGAGTCGAGGTTGAGGCGTGAGGCATGAAGACATGTCTTCAGTGGATCCTCGCGATGTGACGTCATCTTAGTCTTGTTTGCTTGCATGACGTCATCTTGTTCTTGTTTGAGATGATGGTATATCGCAAATTGTTGACGGTATATTGCATAAGGAGTTTGCGAGTGATCCTGCATCATCAGTTGGCCGTTACATATATATATATATATATATGTATATATATATACACACACACACAGTATATGCATATAACTATATACAATATAATATATAATACTATATACAGTGTGTCCGTAAAGTCATGGTGGGATTTTAAATAGCTATATTATTGCAACGAAACATGATAATGAGATGAAACAATGCCAAATTTAAGAACAATTCTCAAAGTTGTATCTTGTAGTTAGTCTAGGCTAAGCTTAACCTTTATCTCGTAGTTAGTCTAGGCTGTCCACATGCCTATGTTGAACATGAGCGTAATAGCCCGAAAGTTAATGTGTGGTGTGCTCTAGCACGAGATCGAGTGATTGGCTCATTTTTCTTCGCGGAACCCACTGTGACGTCACAACTACCTCGCTATGTTGGAACATTTTGCAGTACCCCAATTTATTGACAATAATGTCATCTTTCAGCAAGATGGTGCTCCTCCGCACTATGCCAACGTTGTTCGAGAATTCCTTAATGAAAAATTTCCACAGAGATGGATAGGAAGAGGAGGATGGAAGCCATGGCCTCCACGCTCTCCGGACCTGACACCTTTGGACTTTTATTTGTGGGGTTACGTCAAGCAAAGCGTGTACAGTGTACCCATTAGGGATATTCATCACTTGCACGAGCGAATCACGGAAGCTATCGCATCCGTCACTCCTGATGTTCTTGGGCGTGTGTGGCTGGAATTGAATCACCGCCTAGATGTCTGCAGGGCTACCAGAGGAGCCCATATCGAACTACGTTAAATAAAGTTATTCTTTTAGAGTTGTTCTTCAATTTGCCTTTTTTTCATCTCATTATCATGTTTCGTTGCAATAATATAGCTATTTAAAATCCCACCATGACTTTACGGACACACTGTGTATATACAATATAATATGAATCCTTTATACTTGTAGAGGAGTATTTTGTCTTTGCAGCTTAGGTGTAAGTTTTTGCTTTACTGTTTCTGTACCCTCATGTATGGCATTTTGTCGTTTCAACTCAGGCTTTCCGCAGGTTGTCTTGTGGTATTTTAGGTAAGAGCAGTTGCTGGCCATATATTTACAAACGTTGCACATGTACACCCTTTTATTCTTTGGCATAACAGTCATATGTCTAGTTGTGTGTTGTGTTTTTTGTTTTATCACCCACTTACACATTTTATTTTTTTAGGTGATTTACATCAACCCACTCATCGATCATCATGCCTCGAAAGTGTAAAACTCACCCCGACAATTTCTGTTACGTGTGCGGCTCGTTCTCGAATAAATCACAACGGCATACAATCACGATGGATCTTCGGAAAACTTACCGGTTATACTTCGTATGTCCACTAGGCGACCAAGATAAGGCATGACTTAAGCAGAGACTTAAGCAGAACCACTTACTTGAGAGGAACGTTCGAGTGTGTCACTATCAAAAACGAAGCCATGATTTGGCGACATTCTTTACAGTAGACGGTCCGCTCTGCTATTGCTTTAATATCAATGAACTTTTCGAGAACTTGTCGTAGGTACACACACCATCTGAGTGGCGCCTCTTCATTGATTCCTCACAGTGAAGCTTCAAAGCGGTTCTCCTGCATAACAGGAATTTAAAGCCGTCCATCCCAATCGCCCACTACGTTCATCTAAAGGAGACGTACAATAACACGAATATACTACTCGAAGCAATCCAATACAGCACTCATCAATGGAATATCTGTGGTGATCTCAAAGTCATTTGCATGTTAATGGGCATGCAAGGAAGGTTCACGAAGTACTGTTGTTTCCTATGCCTATGGGACAGCCGTGCTACCGCGGATCATTACATCAGACGTGACTGACATCAAAGAAGCACATACGAGCCAGGAACGGGCAGTGTTCAGTGTGTCCCTTTAGTTGATCTAAAGAAGAATTTCCTGACACCTATCCACATTAAACTCGGCTTAATGAAATTTTTGTGAAAGCCATGGGTAAGGCGAATTCGAGAGGGTTTAGATACATTGTTGAGAAATTTGCAAACATCAGTGCCGCGAAATTGAAGGAGGGAACCTTTCTGGGGCTCCAAATCAAGGAGTTTCTGTATGATGAAAGCTTTGAAGAAAGCCTCAATCCCTTAGAACTAAAAGGATGTCAAACTTTCAAATGGATTTGTGGAAACTTCTTTAGTATCCACAAGTCTCCCGCAAACAAAGATGGAGTTCAGAAACTGCTCGATGCATATCAAGAAATGGGCTGTCGCATGTCCTTAAAGATACATTTTTTACATTCGCATCTAGATTTCTTTCCCGAAAACCTTGGCGCGGTGAGTGACGAACAGGGGGAACGCTTCCATCAAGACATCCAGTCAATGGAAAATCGCTACCAAGGTTTCTGGAACGAAAGTATGCTGGCAGACTACTGCTGGATGTTGCACCGCGACGATCCGGACAAGGTTTACAAAAGAAAATCGTACTCGCAACGTTTTTAGGTTGGTGTATATTTCTTTTTATGAATAAAACTGTACTTTTACGATATGTTGTGCTGAAATTAACACCATTCATATTTCGATAACTAGATGTGCTAGAGGAAAACCGAAAATAGATTTGGAATCAGCGTACAAAACTGGTCTAGAAAAGAAGAGTGCTTATACGTCTTTGATGAGAGGAAAAAGTTCGATTTTGTTGACAAATGTAATTGTTTATTGTCGTGTATTATTTTTTTTTAAAGATAACACTGGGGAACAAATTTCAACTTTTTGTCTATTGAATTAGATTTGACAGTTCGTTCTAGGTAATTTGGGTGCGCTGAGCACGAATTTTTACTCGGTTTTGCTCTATCAGGTCCTGATTTTGCTCAACACCCCTCCTCTTTCGTCGTATTCATAAAAAGGTTTTTTTCTCAATACTCGCTGTCTTTTTGCAGTTACACATAATGCAACTAGTTTTTTATCTAGGTATTTGTACCTATTGTTATGGTATTGTTGTATTATGTATATTTTTATATGTAACACCCTAAAAATATTTTTAATTTTGTCATTTTTAACCCATTTTAATATTAGTAAATTAAGCTAAAAATATCATAGAATTCTAAAATTTTCTCGAGCGTTCCTGTTCTCTGTAGAGTATTCTAGAGGGACAACTAAAATATATAAAAGCGACTCGTTTCCAGAGTTAATCAGTCAATTCAATCAGTCAGTCAGTCAGTCAGTCAGTCAGTTGAGTTAGTTAATTAAGTTTGGGCATTAACATAATTTTGAATTGGCATATGATTTAGTGAGTAATTTTGTCATCGTGATTTAATATAGTTGATTTAATTAGACGTAATTTATATTGTACCTACTCTTCCGTGTTTCTAGTTTAATTTCATAGATTGTAAGTACCTATTTCATAATAAGTACCTATTTAAACTAATTTTTGTGTTTATATTTCAGATTTTCTTAAATTTATATGAATTAAGGGCTTTAAATACCTTTACAAATTGGCAGAACAATCAAGCAATATGTCATCAAGCACTAGAATGTTCAAATGCAAAAACAACCCTGATTCCTTCTGTTATATATGTGGAAATTTTACACTTCCACATCAACGAGCAAATATAACTGACTTCGTAAAAAGAGCTTACTTAGCTTATTTTGGCATAAAACTGGGGGACCAAGATAAATCGTGGGCTCCACATAAAGCCTGCACTATATGCATTGAAAGACTGCGACATTGGACGAAGGGTTCGGATTCAAAAATACCTTTTGGAGTTCCGATGGTAAGTTTATGATTTCATAAAACTACGTAATTTAATCACTAGTATACTGTAACTTACCTAAATGTAATTGTAACTTAGGTACATAAACAAAAATTTACAGAAAATGTTTATAAGAATCTCAAATATTGCATAAGGTTGAAACACATAGAAATGTTAAATGTTTGGGTGATAACTTTTGATAAAATTCATAAAAACAAGTCTCTCGTCGCTTTTGTTAACGCTTTACAATTTTTTTTCCATATCAGGTGTGGCGAGAGCCTACTAACCACGAGACCGATTGCTACCTTTGCTTTGTCAAGACTTCGGGCTTCACTAAGAAAAATAAACATTGTATCGAGTACCCAAATTTCGACACCGCGATACGACCTGTGCTACATTCAAATGAGATCCCCATTCCAAAATTTAAGGGTCTGCCAACTCAAGAATTAGTTGAAGATGTTCCTGAAAATATTGTTATGCACTTTGAGGAGTCAGACACCGATTTTGACCCCAGCGTATTTGAAAGTCAAAACGATCCGCAAAAGTTTAACCAGGCCGAGTTGAATGATCTTGTAAGGGATCTAAATTTGCCAAAAAAGGCTGCGGAAATTTTAGCTTCAAGACTTAAAGAGAAAAACTTGCTTACTTCAAACACATACATTTCATTTTACAGAAAAAGAGAAGAAGAACTTGTTAAATATTTTAGAACAGAGGATAGTTTAGTATATTGCTGCGACATAGTTGGTTTGTTAAAGAAGATGGGGGTTGAGTCTTACGATGCAAATGATTGGCGCTTGTTTTTAGACAGTTCGAAAAGAAGTCTTAAGTGTGTGTTGTTGCATAATGGCAATCTATACGGCTCGATACCGATTGGGCACTCAACAAAATTAAAAGAAAAGTATGAACATATAGAAAAGTTTTTAAATCTTATCAAATATAGGGAGCACGAGTGGATCATATGTGTTGACTTAAAAATGGTTAATTTTCTGCTAGGACAACAAGGAGGGTATACTAAATATCCCTGCTTCCTTTGCTTATGGGACAGCAGAGCCAAGGAAGAACATTATTTCAAACAAATCTGGCCAGCACGAACATCACTTACTGTCGGAGAAAAAAACGTAATTAATCCACCTTTAGTGAGCAGAGATAAAATCATATTTCCTCCTCTGCATATAAAACTAGGCCTCATTAAACAATATGTAAAAGCTTTAGATACGAACGGCGAGTGTTTCAAATACATAACTTCAAAATTTCCAAGTTTAAGTTATGAAAAAATCAAGGCGGGAATTTTCGACGGTCCACAAATAAGAACAATGATTAAAGATAGCAATTTTCCTAATGTCATGAATGAACGCGAAAAAAATGGCTGGTTCTCATTCGTGGACTTGATAGAAAACTTTTTAGGCAATTATAGGGCAGATAACTACGAAGAAATCGTAAAAAAACTTTTAAGGGACTACAAAGAGTTAGGTTGCAATATGACCATAAAAATACATTTTTTGAATAGCCATCTTGACCAATTTCCAAGTAATTTAGGTGATGTAAGTGACGAACAAGGGGAGAGATTCCACCAAGATATCAAAATTATGGAGGAACGGTACCAAGGCCGCTGGGATTCCCACATGATGGCTGATTACTGCTGGTGCTTGAAAAGAGACCTGCCATCAATAAGCAAATACGCTAGAAAGTCTTACAAAATAAAATTTTTGCCACAGTGAAAGCTTCATATCTGTTTGTTTTTTTATTTTAAGTCATTTCTATCGTTATAATGTAATTTTACTGTAGTTTGAACTGCTTGTATTCATGAAACTTGAAAAAAAAAATTAACACATGACTTAATTTTTTAGTCCTAATTTGAAAAATCTGGAAAATGGCACATAGGCTGTCGACAAGAATCAGGACCTGATAGAGCCAAACCGAGTTGAAATTCGTATTCAGCGCACCCAAATTACCTAGAATCAAGTGTCAGATATCATTCAATAAAATACGTGTTGCCCAGTGATAATAATGTCTAATACGAAGTAAATGGTTTGTTTATTAGAATTTAATCATGTTTTCTTTATTAAAAAATGTTTGATTTAATAAGAAATTTAATTATGGTTTGTAAAACTAAGAAATTATAATGTTTTGTTTGAAATTAAAAATAAAGGGTGATCCAGAGAAATGGGACCCAAAAGAAACCCCTGTAACTCTTAAAGTATAAGTCCTTTTATAAAATCATACGCATCATTCGAAAGAGGATAGTTACAAGTTTGTACAGGATTGTATAGGTTTTGACAATACAAGACAAGATAAGATACAAAACAAAATAAAAGTGTTAGTTAAAACTAACCCTTCAAGATGACTGCATGGACTGTGGAACAGCTGCGTTTCATAACTGAGCAATATTATGAGCATGGAAGAAGTGTAGTTTCAGCTCTTAGAAGGTGATTTTGACATCTGAAAATTTGTCTTGAAAGATCTTTGAGCTGAAACTACACTTCTTCCATGCTCATACTATTGCTCAGTTATGAAACGCAGCTGTTCCACAGTCCATGCAGTCATCTTGAAGGGTTAGTTTTAACTAACACTTTTATTTTGTTTTGTATCTTATCTTGTCTTGTACTGTCAAAACCTATACAATCCTGTACAAACTTGTAACTATCCTCTTTCGAATGATGCGTATGATTTTATAAAAGGACTTATACTTTAAGAGTTACAGGGGTTTCTTTTGGGTCCCATTTCTCTGGATCACCCTTTATAAAATACAAATTGGCAACATCTGAAATGTGCCGACG
Organism: Bathynomus jamesi; assembly: GCA_023014485.1. Lineage (NCBI taxonomy): Eukaryota > Metazoa > Arthropoda > Malacostraca > Isopoda > Cirolanidae > Bathynomus > Bathynomus jamesi. The sequence goes on from JAJOZX010002200.1 coordinate 97,743, forward strand.
CAGAATGCCCCAAAACGGCAGTCTTCATGCCGCGACCTCGTTAGGTGTTTGTTATTAATATGTTAGTGTGAATTTTGAATAGTTAATTGTTTCTCTCCGCGATTTAATGTTAATGATAGTCTCCATTCGTGTTCCCCCGTTGGTTCAATTGTTTCGGCATAAATAAAAAGTCAGTAAATAGTAATAATAGTGTGTAATTATCCAGGTTCCTTTGCTGTTCAAAATCATAATGCCGGCCACGTCTACCCGTCTGCCTTGTTTATAAAGTATAGTGGAGCGAGTGTAAAGAGAAGAAAGAGCAATGATAAAAGGAAAGTAATAAAGTAAAGTAAATACCAATAAAACAAAGAAGTGTACACTACATTTTGGTGGCTAGCGTTGTCCATATTAAATTACAATAAAGGCATATTTCCACGGCCTCTGTACGAACTTATTTCGGTCAAATTAGATTGCTACCCGTTTTATAGTATTTATAAAATTAGTAGTTAGTCATTCGGTCAATTAAACAGTAAAATGAATTGTGTACCTCATTTGCAAGCAAATTCTGGTGCCCCATTCCTTAAAAATTTGTTTTATTTGTAATTTAAGATGGCGCGCACCATTTTTCAAAATCTTAACGGAGTAAGACTCTGTTTCAACCGTTCCACTCAATTTGTTCTTCGAATTAACATTTTTTAGTCGATTTTTTTTCTTCTCATAGCGGCCTTTGACATTTCGTTTTCTTCAAATTTCGTTTTCTTCTGTCGTGGAAAGAGAATTATTTAAAATTTAGAAATCTCGTCCGATGGCTCAGTCTTTTTTTTTTGTCTTTAACTTTTATTACTCCTTATACAGCCTACCTATTTCGTGTTTACGTTTTCGGAATTAATAAAAATTGTAATAATAATAAAATAATTAGTAAATAAATTTCACACTTACGTATATGAAATAAAATTAGTTTAGTTGTAATGAAATTGTTACATGCATTTTTCTACGGTAGGCAAAAAAATTTGGAGCGTAAATGTGACGCTTGCATTTCTAGGTATATACAGTATATAGTAGCGAATTGTAAAAGATTAAAATAAGTAAAAAAAATTCCAGTATTTAGTGGGGAGTTTTTAAGATTATTTTTCGACAGTGGTTAAAGATTTCAAGCCGACACATGACCATCATACGTGTATAATTTTAAGGTAGATAAGTGTAATCTTATGGTTTTTATTCAAAGTCGAAAAATAATGTTTGAAGACAATTTATAATGGGTCGATTCGGACTCATTGAGTTTAGTGTCCTTGTCGTATGTAAATTGTTTGTGTGACGTAAAGTAAACGAAATTTTTTACAAAAAATAAAAATTTGTTTATTTGAAATACAGGAATTGTTTTAGAAAATTCTTTTGATAAATTAATTTCGTTTCTTTGAAGTTTTTATACATTCATTTTTATTTAATCAGTTGGTTGACTTTTTTGTCTATTTTTTTCGTTCTTTCATGTTTTAATGAAAATTCCAGGTGATATTTTGTATGAATTTGCTGATTAAGTTTTTTTTTATTCTGAAATTATATTTTATTGTGATAACCAGTGTTTTGCTGAAAATTTTAATTCTGGGTATAAATAGTGGAAAAACGTTTTTTTCACGTTCGCACATTTTCATAGAAAATATTACAAAATTATTTCATGATTTAATGCAGTTTCATTCAGTTTGAAATGTTTTTATAGAGGTTCGCTTACAAAAAAGTGAACACTCACTTCATAATGCAGTGATTTATTTTAATTTTGATTACGTAGTATGGATGGTTCCGTTGTATTTTTTGGTTCACATTATGTTCTTATTTATAACAACGATGAAAATTTGTATTTAGTTTCACTTGGAAACGATAAATTACTGAAATTACTCTGATTTACAAACCATGCTGGGTTTCGTGTTGACGGAGAGAGTTGTCTCTCAGATGGATGTATTTTTGTAAATTATGAGTTTTATTCCTGTGAAATTTAGCGTTGCAAGTTGGAATTAATGTATTAAATTAATTTTCAGTATTAATATTTAAATGTTTGTTATTTAATAATTAAGTTTTGGAAACTTTTTTTTAAACTTCATTTGGGTTTACTCGTGCAGTTGGAGCTCCAGTTTGATTGCTGACCAGAAATGGAGCATTTTTAGATTGCCAGTAAGGTTTTTGTGGTATCTTTGTCCGCTCCCGACTAAGTGTAAGATGGTTCATTGTTATCGTGAGTTGATGACGTGACGTTTCTGGTTTTCATTTTTGTCTTTTGTATTTAAATGTATCGATGTGATTTCTGAAGGTAGTTTGAATAATAATTTTTTTTTAAAATTATAATAACGGTTAGGCCTACTATGTAGCGGCGAATTCATATTTATACTGTGCAGTATTGCTTGATTGTGTTTGGGCGATGATATTTATTTTTTTATCCTCTTCTCCGATGTAACTACCACAAGTAACCTTATTGGTAGCTAGGCTGTGATTAAAGATTTGCGAAATTCTGTAAAATTTGTCATATTTTTCCTTAAATTTGGCCAGAGCAAATTATAGTTATTGTTTGGAAGTGAAGTGTCGATAAATTTTTTAAAATTAAATGTGAAAGGTGATAATCAGGAGCAGTACAAACTTTTTCATATTTTTTTTAAAATTTCGAGAGGCTGGATTTGGAAGCAACTAAGTTGAATTCGAATTACACCCATTGCGTTTAGTTGACCCGAATAAGGTGAACGATTACTGTCGAGATGAGATGAGAGAGAGAGAGAGAGAGAGAGAGAGAGAGAGAGAGAGAGAGAGAGAGAGAGAGAGAGAGAGAGAGAGAAGAGAAACCAAATGCGCAGTGACTTCACTGCAGGACAGTTTCGATCGAATTTGATCTACTGGTATTTTCGGCCAGTCCTGGTCCCGCTGTCCGATTCTTGGCTGAAAATGCGTCATATCACTCGGTAGGCAAACCACGAGCAAGTGATCGTTTGATTAATGCCATGTAGGGAGTCTTTCAGCTGGACGTAGCAGAGAAGCAGCGTTCACCGGAAATAGTTGAGATGAGAGAGGCGAGTTTCTTCCTCGACTTCTAGAATTGCAAATTCCGTCCAATTCCGGTGTGTTGTTCCACTTTTAGTATATCTCCGTCACCTGATCTTTAAATTGGAAGACTCCTTTTTCGCCACTTTTTGGAGAAAGAGAGAGAGAGAGAGATGAACCTCAAGCTTGCTGATCTGTTCCATGGTGATGAAACCCTGGATCTTTTCCAAATAGACGACCCCACTGGATTTAGCTGAAAGTTTGTATATTAATAAATTTTTATATTCTAATAACGAAAATGACATTATTTTCCTGGAGAAATATGCGCAACATACGAAAAATATTACATTTATATGCGCACTAGTTTGCATGGCGCATGACCGTTATCTAGTTTACACCGCTTATGACGCCCGGATACGAGGTTGCTGTGTGTCCCCCAGTTAATTGAATGCCCGGTTGGGTCAATTGAATTGCCGGTTAGGTCAACTGTACGCCCTGGACGATTGGTTAGGTTAAGTAGTGATATTTTCGTTAAAACTATCGTAAATACCATGACTTAACATAACCAATCGTCAAGGGCGTGCAGTTGACCTAACCGGGCATTCAATTGACCTAACCAGGCATTCAATTGACCTAACCGAGCATTCAATTGTCGGGGTAAATCGCAAGTAGATAAATCACAGCACTGCATTATCATATGCTCACACTACAACAATAATATTCAGACTAAACTAGGTCTAAGCAGGCAACAAATAAATATTAATAACAAAAAAAAAATTACTGTTTATGCGAATTCGTATGGAGAAAAAGGCATGAAAATGAAGATTTATTTATTAAAATATTATTAAATATTGCAAATTTTAATAAATAAAGGATATTATCTGCGTTTTATTTTGTAAAACCCACTACATAACATTACATAATTTAGATAACTGTCATGCGCCATGCAAACTAGTGCGCATATGAATGCAATTTTTTTCGTATGATGCGCATATTAATGTAATTTTCGTTATTAGAATATAAAAACTTATTAATATACAAATTTTTAGCTAAATCCCGTGGAGTTGTCCGTTTGGAAAAGATCCAGAACCCCTTGCATTCTAAGGAAGTGAGCAGGAGAGCTGAGATTGAAAATTTAAGAAGTCTGTTGTCATCTTTGCGTAATGTTATCTAAAAACGTCCAGAAATTAGTGTACACTGATTGTTATTTAATGAAATTATAAGTGAAAGGGTGCGAGTAGTGTCCAAATTTGTTTTCGTGTTTTGTTTTTTGTATTAGTATGTGCGCTCTGGTCAGTAGTTTTTTGTAAACATGTTCTTGTTCTTTTTATGTTGCCCAGATAGTAACTGTGTAACTATATGAATATGTTTCGGATGTAAAGCGATCCTTGATGAGAAATCGCTGGAACAGATTGTGACCTTGAAATTTGTTGTAACCAGTTTTGAGAAAATTATCCCACATTTTACACGTCACAGCTTTGTTACAGGTTGTACATCTGATTACACTAGTTGACAAACCCGAAGTTTTTTCTTTCAACAAAGAGGTACACACATTTTTCTAGACCGGTTTTGTACGCTGATTCGAAATCAGTTTTCGGTTTTTCTCTAGCACATCTAGTTATCGAAATATGAATGGTGTTAATTTCAGCAAAATTTATTGCAAAAGTACAACTTTATTCATAAAAAGAAATGTACACCAACCTAAAAACGTTGCGAGTACGATTTTCTTTTGTAAACCTTGTCCGGATCGTCGCGGTACAACATCCAGCAGTAGTCTGCCAGCATACTTTCGTTCCAGAAACCTTGGTAGCGATTTTCCATTGACTGGATGTCTTGATGGAAGCATTCCCCTGTTCGTCACTCACCGCGCCAAGGTTTTCGGGAAAGAAATCTAGATGTGAATGTAAAAAATGTATTTTCAAGGACATGCGACAGCCCATTTCTTGATATGCATCGAGCAGTTTCTGAACTCCATCTTTGTATGCGAGAGACTTGTGGTTACCAAAGAAGTTTCCACAAGTCCATTTGAAAGTCTGGCACCCTTTTAGTTCTAAAAGGAGTGAGGCTTTCTTTAAAGCTTTCATCCTGCAAAACCTCTCTGATTTGGGGCCCCACAAAGATTCTCTCCTTCAATTTTGTGGCACTGATGTTTGCAAATTTCTCAACAGGGTATCGAAACCCTCTCGAATTCGCCTTACACATCGCGTTCACAAAATTTTTCATTAAGCCGAGTTTAGTGTGGATAGGTGTCAGGAAAATCTTCCTTGGATTAACTAAAGGGACACACTGAACACTTCCCGTTCCTGGCTCGTATGTGCTTCTTTGATGCCAGTCACGTCTGATGTAATGATCCGCGATAGCACGGCTGTCCTATAGGAATAGGAAACAACAGTAATTCGTGAACCCTCCTTGCATGCCAATTAACATACAATGACTTTGCGATCATCACAGACATTCCAGTGATGAGTGCTGTATTGGATTGCTTCGAGTAGTATATTCATTCATGTTATTGTACATCTCCTTTAGATGAACGTAGTGGGCGATTGGGATGGACGGCTTTAAGTTCCTGTTATGCAGGAGAACCACTTTCAAGCTTCGCTGTGATGAATCAATGAAGAGGCGCCACTCATATGGTGTGTGTACCTGTGACAAGTTCTCGAAAAGTCTATTGATATCATGGCAATAGCAGAGCGGACCGTCTACTGTAAAGAATGTCGCCAAACCATGGTTTCGTTTTTGATAGTGACACACTCGAACGTTCTTCTCAAGTAAGTGGTTCTGCTTTAGTCTCGAGGAAAGAAGTTCTGATTTTTCTTTGGAGAGAGCTAGGTGTCTAATGAGGTCATTCAACTCGTTTTGGGTAAGCCTCTCCAGTTCCGATTGCTCTTCATCAGGTTTGTACTCATGATCTGCCGAAGGTCCCACATTTTTCACGGAGAATCCAGTTATATTAACATTGCAAAAGTAAGAATCGCCATAATGGTCTCTCGGCTTCCTCCATATCATGGGTATAGCGAACGGCATTGACTTTTTCGTTTGGTTCAACCAGTCACGTAATCCATTCGAACAAGCGGTACAGATAACATGTGGCGCCCATGCCTTATTTTGGTTACCTAGTGGACAGACGAAGTATAACGGGTAAGTTTTCCGAAGATCCATCGTGATTGTACGCCGTTGTGATTTAGTCGAGAACGAGCCGCCTACGTAACAGAAATTGTCGGGGTGAGTTTTACACTTTCGAGGCATAATGATCGATGAGCGGGTTGATGTAAATCACCTAAAAAAAAATGTGTAAGTGGGTAACACAAAAGAAAAATACAACACACAACTAGACATATTACTGTTATGCCAAAGAATAAAAGGGTGTACATGTGCAACGTTTGCAAATTTATGGCCAGCAACTGCTCTTACCTAAAATACAACAAGACAACCTGCGGAAAGCCTGAGTTGAAACGACAAGATGCCATACATGAGTGTACAGAAACGGTAAAGCAAAAACCCACACCTAAGCTGCAAAGACAAAATACTCCGTTACATATATAAAGGACGCATATTATATATTGTATATATAGTATTATATTATATTATATATAGTTATATGCATATTATATATATTATATATAGTTATATGCATATTATATATATTATATATAGTTATATGCATATATATATATTATATATAGTATTATATACATATATATATATATATATATATATATATATATATATATATATATATATATATTATATTTATTTTATATATTATGATCAGTCTCATCTAGAAAACCGGACGTGTTAGAGGAAAACCGAAAACAGATTTGGAATCAGCGTCCCAACAGTGAATTATTAGTCTGAAATGTTATTTTATGTAAACGTGAAAATTTGATTTTTTTTCGATTTTTATGAAATGATACAAAATATCTAATGTGTGGAATTTATCATTGAAATAAGTTCTTTTCTGTTCTAACTTTGAAACTGTTAAAGAAAAATAAACTGAAAAATAAATTTGTTGAATAAATAAATAAATTTGTTAAAAGAAAATAAATGTAATAAATAAGTTTTCAGAGTAAAAACGTATTTTGAAGGGGGTGATGCGAGTGTCGTGTATTTTTTTTTAAAGATGATAATAATGTCTAATAAGAAATTAATGTTTTGTTTATAAGAATTTAATCATGTTTTCTTTAATAGAAAATGTTTTGTTTAATAAGAAATTTAATTATAGTTTGTACGAAAATAAGAAATTAATAATGTTTTTTTAAATTAAAAATATAAAATACAAATTGGCAACATCCGAACTGTGCCGACGCAGAATGCCCCAAAACGGCAGTCTTCGTGCCGCGTCATCGTTAGGTGTTTGTTATTAATATGTTAGTGTGAATTTAGAATAGTTAATTGTCTCTCTCCGCGATTAAATGTTAATGACATTCCGCACTCGTGTTTCCAGGTTTGTTAAATTCTTTCAGCACCCATTGTTGCAAGGCGCCCCCAAAATGGGGTTGCAAGGGGTTATGCAACTTGGAGTTATCCCCCAAGCTGCAATGAACCTAACCTAAGAGAGAGAGCGTGAGAGGTGTTCGCCAGATAGCTGTCGGACGCATATGAGATCTTCAGCCGTGCCGCCGCTCTCTTATAGTGCTCCTAATCAGCCAGTTGGCTTAGAAGGCTGAGTTGCCAGATTGCTTTTATTTATCTAATTAAGTATATATTAATCAGCCAGTTGGCTTAGAAGGCTGAATTGTCAGATTGCTTTTATTTATTCAATTAAACCATATATTAAGGCTGAGTTGCCAGTTTGCCTTTAATTATTTATTTAAGTATATATTAATAAGCAACTTGGCTTAGAAGGCTGAGTTGCCAGATTGCTTTTATTTATTTAATTAAACCATATATTAAGGCTGAGTTGCCAGTTTGCATTTAATTATTTATTTAAGTATATATTCTGGCTTAATCACCCAGAGCCAGCGGGCGCCACCAGCCAGTTGGCTTAGAAGGCTGAGTTGCCAGATAGCAATATTTATTTAATTAAACCATATATTCTGTCTTATTCCACCAGGTGGCTTTTCTTACAAGGCATAAATGGCATGTATATAGAACGAACTAAAAGCGTACACATACACACACACACACACACACACACACACACACACACACACATCACCAACAATCGTATAGACTTTTAGGAGCACCAAAAGATGGTGAAATGAGGGCTACGACTTTTAAAAGCAGCTCACCCCATCAACAGTAAATGAGGGCTACGACTTTTTAGGAGATCACCCCATCAACACCAAGTATCCGATATGAGGGCTACAACCAAGAGTCCAAAAGAATGGTGGTAAAACCAGCCATCAACCATAAATAAATAAGTCACCGAACAATTCGCACAAACACACACACACACACACACACATTTCGTTTGAAAACAAGAAAAAATAAATAAATGAACAATTCGTACACACACACACACAAACACAAACACACACACACAACAATTCATCTTTAAAAAGTTCTGCCAGGGAACATTTCGTACGGAAAAAATAAAAAATAAATAAATAAATAAATTAACAATTCGTACGGAAAAACAAAAATAAATAAATAAATAAATAAATCACTGAACAATTCGTACACTCACACACACACACACGCGCACACACAATTCGTACGGAAAAAAATAAATGAACAATTCGTAAGTAAAAAGAAAAAGGAAAAATGAATAAATAAATAAATGAACAATTCGTACGTAAAAAGAAAAAGAAATAAATAAATATATAAATGAACAATTCGCACACACATACACACACACACACACACACACACACACACAACAATTCATCTTTGAAAAGTTCTTGCCAGAGAACATTTCATACGGAAAAAAGAAAAAATAATAAATAAATAAATCACCGAACAATTCGTATACACACGCACACAATTCGTACGGAAAAAATAAAAAAATGTATAATAAATAAATGAACAATTCGTACACGCACACTCACAAAGGCATCACCAACAATCGTATAGACTTTTAGGAGCGCCAACAGGAGATGGTGAAATGAGGGCTACGACTTTTAAAAGGAGCTCGTCCATTAACAGGAGATGGGGCTACGACTTTTTAGGAGCTCACCCCATTAACCCTGCGTATCCGATATGAGGGCTACAACCAAGCATCCAAACGATTGGCGGTGAAACCAACCATCGACCAACTACTGGTAGACCGTCGCTAAATACGACCAATAGACAGACCTATTAAACGATTATTGCAGCAATCGATCATGTTGTTTATCTCCCTTTCTCAGTTAACGTATGAGTTGCCAGTTTGCACTATTTATTTAACATATCTTACGCCTTAGAAATCCGTTTTAGAAACCAAACAAATAACTAAATAATTAAATACCGTGTACAAACAAAAAGGAATTGAATAAAACACCAAACACATAACCCTTTATTTAGACAAATTATTTAATTTCACAAAATATATTGAAAATAAATATTACATTCTATATACGCTACCTAACCACACAAAACATCACATGGGGTTGTCCTGAAAAAAAAAAATAAACATCAACAATCCGATAAATAATTAATCAGTCCGAACTTGAACAGTATAATTAGGATCTTCCACAAATATTTTTTATTTTAATTCGTACAAAGCATGACACTGAGTCGCCCTGATAAAAATAAACAACAACAATTAGCACACCTATAATATATATATATACAGTGGAACCTTGCTTAACGAGCATAATTCGTTCCCGAATTGTGCTCGTTATGCAAAATGCTCGTTAAGCAAGGCAATTTTTTCCATAGGAATCAATGTAAAATATGATAATGCGTTCCATGCTTAAAAAATACTTAAAATAATATTTATAATGATATTTAAAGGCGTTTTTTAAATTATTATTGCATGAAATGAAAAGATTATTAATAAAAATTAACCCAAAAGAGAATGTAAATAATTAGTAAACGGTGAAATTTATAAATAACTTACGAAGAGAGAAGGTGCTCCTGACGCACGCAAAGGAAATGAAGAGACAGGGGAGGAGGAGAGGGTTATTGAGGGAAGGAGGAGAATCGTCTTCGTTCAATGCAATAACATTCTCGACGAGCTCACAGTCACTAGCTTTAAATATTTTAGAGGCACTTTCACTTTCTTTTGGATCCTTTTTCACGAGGAAACTGTCTAGACACATTTGTTTTTGTCTACGCTTTAAATTTTGACGAAATATTTTGCTCGTTAAGCAAAGTGTCGCTCGTTATGCAAGGTAATTTTCCCCCATTCTTTTGGCTCGTTATACGAATTTCTCGTTATACGAGGCACTCGTTAAGCAAGGTTCCACTGTATATATATATATATATATATATATATATATATAAAGCAAAAAGCAAATTTGAAGAGGAATTACTTCCTAACATCGATCAAAACTTTTTATATTTCATAAACTAATGGCTTAAAATGAGAACGTTTCACTTTTAATTAACCTAAAATTTATAAAACGGACTAAAACTACAAAACGAAGCATGTAATTCCATTATTTACACCCCGTCAAAAAAAAAAATCTTTATTGTTCTATTTACACATGCTCCGTTATACTTTATAAATACGTGGCCGCGAAAATACCCACTTTGAGATGAAATTTGATGGGAGCCATCTTGTAAAGCGGCTACAATAATCTGATAAGGAACGAGAAGCGAAACTGCTTGCAAAAGGGTAGCACATTCCATCTTGCTATTTAAATAATCGAGCCGGTCGTACAAAGCATGACACGGAGTTGTCCTGAAAAAATAAACAACAACAATTAGCACACCTAATATATATATTGTCGTGATTTACCTTTTATTATTTATTATAATTTATTTAAATTCATTAGTTCTTTCCTCTTTCGTCTCTCGTAATTTATCGTAATTTGACATTTATTATTAAACATTATAATCTTTATTAAACAAACATTATTAATATTCTTAATTTAGACATTACTACACTCGCATCACCCCCTTGAAAATAAGCTTTTCACTAGGAAAACTTATTAATATCGTGTAACAAATTTATTTGTTTATTCAACAAAGTTACTTATTTTGCATTTTGTTTTCGTTAACAAAATTCAAGTTAGATAGAGAAGAAATCATTAGAATGACAAATTCCACATATCAGATATTTTGTATTATTTTATAAAAATCGAGAACACTACAGGGTGTCCATAAATGATTACCCTGATTAAAGCATGCTATAACTTTTAAATAAACACTCGTGTTCAAACACAATTTTAATCTAAGTAGATAAACATACAAAGTTTTGATACATAGTTAATGAACTTAATAAGCTTCCACATGTACACCCATAGTGGCACGTAAAATGTCGTAAAATGTCTGTTTCCGCAACTGTGTACCTAGATATGCTCACCAATTACGCCATCCCCCAGCTGCAGGACAGGCAGCCAACTGTCATCTTCCAACAAGATGGGGCACCCCTTCATTGGGTGCATGTTGTTCGTGAAACTCTCGACGCAATATTTCCAAATCGATGGATTGGCAGGGACGGGCCAATCTCATGGCCCCCAAGATCACCAGACATTACCCACCTGGATTTCTTTCTCTGGGGTCATGTTAAAGATTTGGTTTATGCAACAGTTGTTCCAAATATCTGGACATTGCGAGAACGCATTACGGATGCAATTGCAACAGTTAGCCCACAAATATTGGAAAATGTGTGGCGTGAGTGTGAATACCGTCTAGACATTTTACATGCCACTAGGGGTGCACATGTGGAAGCTTATTAAGTTCATTAACTATTTATCAAAACTTTATATGTTTATCTACTTATGATTAAAACTGTATTTGAATACGAATGTTTATTTAAAAGTTATAGCATGCTTTAATCAGGGTAATCATTTATGGACACCGTATATAATTTTCACATTTGCATAAAATAACATTTCACACTATTAACCAAATTTACAACCTGTAACAAATCTATAACGTGCCAAAAATAACGGACAATTTTCTTAACATTGGCTACACAAATTTCAAGTTCATAATCTATTCCAGCGATTCCTCATCAAAGATCGCTTTACATTCGAAACAATTATTTATATAGTTATACAGTTACTATCAGGGCAACATAGAAAGAACAAGAAAATGTTTATATAAAATCCTGACCAGAACGCACATACTATTTTCACGAAAAACACAACAAACATGCGCAATAATCGCACCCTTTCACTTATAATTTCATTACATAATAATCAGTACATTCATAGCTGGACGTTGTTTATATCACAATCCGCACGCTGACAACGGACTTCTTCAGTTTTCAATTGCAGCCTCCTGCTCACTTCACTAGAATGCAAGGGATTGCATCAACATGCAACAGGTCAGCTCGCTTTAGGTTGGTTCCGCTCTCTCTCCAAATGGCGAAAAAAACAAGAGAAACATCCAATTCTAAAAGGATCAGGGGGAAGATATCTGAAAGCGAGACCGCCCACCGGAAATGGACAAGATTTGCAATTCTAGAAGTCAATGAATCAACTCGCCTGTCTCATCTCAACTTTTGTCAGTGAACGATCGCTTCGCCGTAGGCCGTTTCCCAACGAACCTACTGTATGTCTCTATGGACAGTAAAGCCTTAGGCAATCGTTCAAGCTCTCGTGGCCTGCCTACCGAGTGCTAAAACACATATTTAGCGAAGCATCAAGCAGCGTGACCAGCTACTGCCCGAAAAATACCAGTATACCATCGAAACTGTCCTGCACCAAGTCCCTGCGCATTCAGTTTCCTTCTCTGTCTCTTCTCTACACATCTTCTCTCTCTCTCTCTCTCTCTCTCTCTCTCTCTCTCTCTCTCATTGGTGATCAATCACCTATCGGGTCGACTAAACTCAATAAATGGAATTCGGATCTGACTTAGGTTCTTCCAAATCGAGCCTCTTGAAATTTTGAAAAAGAAAGTTATTCGAAAAGATTTATACTGCTACTGATTATCATTTCCTATTTAATTTAGCGAATTTTCTCGAGAGTTCACTTCGGAAACAATAACTACAAATTTGCTCTGTCCATATTCACGGAAAAACTATTACAAATTTTACAGAATTCACAAAATTTTAATCACAGCGTAGCTACCAATAAGGTCACTTGTGGCAGTTACATCGGAGGAGATAAAGAAAAGTCATAAAACACACGAAACAACATTGTACAGTATAAATATAAAAGCGCCTAAATATAGTAACTGTTTTTATAATTTAACAAATATTATTATTCAAACAACCTTTAGAAATCACATCGATACATTTAAATACAAAGGACAAAAATGAGCCCCAGGAACTTCATGTAATCAATTCTCTGAAAATCATAAACCCTCTTACACTTTGGGGGAATCACACTAAGGCGCCACAAAAACTTTACTGGCTATCTAGAAGGATCCATCTCCGGTTAACACTCCAGCCAATGTTTCAACTGTATTAGTAAATCCAACTGAAGATTTAAACAATAATAATTTTCCAAAACAGCTAGTAAATAAAAAAAATTTAAATATTAATACCGAAAATTATTTTAGTACATTAATTCCAACTTGAAAAGCTAAATTTCATAGGAATCACACTCGCAATTCACAAATTACACCTGAGAGACAACTCTCTCCTGCAATACAAAACCTAGTATGGTTTTGTAAATTACAAAAATCCCAGTAATTTATCGTTTCCAAGTGAAACTACAAATTTTACATCATTATTCTAAATAAGAACAGATAATATGAACTCAAAAGTACACGCAACCTACTATGTAAACCAAAAAAAAAAAAAACAATCTTTGTATAAGACTGTTCGCATTGTGTTGTAAGCGAGCCTCTATAAAAATATTCCTAACCGAGTGAAACTGCATTACATCTGGAAACAATTTTTGTAATATTTTCTATGCAAACGCGCGAAAAAAAAATTTCATTATTTATACCCAAATTAAAATGTCAACCCCAAACACCCCTTATCGCAATAAAATCTAAATTCAGAATAAAAATTTAACCATTGTCATTGAAATGGAAGAAAGACAAATAGATAAAAATCGGACCACGTATAAAAATGAAACACGTATAAAAATGAAAATGAATGAATATATAAAAAAGTAAAGAACCAGAAATTAATATATCAAAAGAATTTACTACACCAATTCCTGTATTTGAAATAAAAAATTATAATTTGCAGATGTAAAATATATGTTCTAAAACTTGAGACATGCCAACGTAACCCACACTTATATAGGCCCACAAAATAAAAGTAAAAATTACTGCCGCAGTTTTAAGTCTATAATTAATAAATTTATCGTTTTGCATGGAAAGAACAATTAAGAATTTAATTCATAACATTTGTGCTTATTAAAGAAATTCATACAGTTGGCACATCAGCCAGTGCCTCCGGGCATCAGTTGACACTGTGTACATGTGCGTCACGCGTTAAACGGTGGTGGTGGGTTCGAGCCTCTGCCCGGGCGTCGTTACCCAGGGATGCCTTAATGATCAGAAAAATTGTGTTCGCGACCCGACCCGGCCCTCGTTACCCAGGGTGCTCTAATGTTCCCCGTAGGTCTAAGGTGGGTGTAAAACAAATCGTAAGGAAAAAGAACAACACCCTCGCCAGAAAAAGAAAAAAATGGTAACCATGGTGACAGCCATGGCCTAATGATCAGAAAAAAATTGGATTCGCACGCCGGCCGGCCCTCGCTACCCAGGGTGCCCTAATGATCCCCGTAGTTCTAAGGTGGGGTGTAAAACAAGTCGTACGGAAAATAAATAAATAAATGAATAATTCGTACGGAAAAAAATGGGTTTGATACCTGCCCCGGCCTTCCTTGGTTGCTACTCAGGATACCCTAATGATCAGAAAAAAGAAAAAATTGGGTTCGAGACCCCGTGCGACCTTCCACGATTGGTAGGGACAAGGCCCCGTTATTGTAACACTCGAACATGGTGCTTATCTGTTTATCTCTCTCTCTCTCTCTCTCTCTCTCATATATATATATACTAGGTGAGGTACCTGGCGTTGCCCGGGATAAATTTCACAAACATACAAACAGACAGGCTGACCGACCCTGTGTTGTAAGATATCCCAAAAAAACCTCACCCCCCTTTATGCAACTTGGGGGATAACCCCCTCCCCCATTACCACTCCCCAATTCGTCGCTGTCCGGTGACACGTTTATTTTTTTCTTTCCTTCCACTATTATTTCTGTCTAAAGCTTCCCTACGTTTATGTCTTTTTGTGTTTAAAATTTTGGAATTAGTAATAATTGTGATAATGATAATAATAACAATACGATTTATACGGTAGGGGTTAAAATGGTTAGCGTATAGTAATGCATTTTTAGGCAATAAAAATATATATGTATATGTATGTATATATATATATAGTACAGCAATGTAAGAGATTCAATAAGCGAGTAACAAAATTTTCCAGAATTTATTAGTAGACTTTTTAAGATTATTCTTTGGCGATGTATAATTAATTTAAGTTTACAGGCTTTTACAAATCATTACAATCATTACACTCATTGCAATCAAGGCCGACACATTAACATTAAATGTGTATAATTTTAAGTTCGCTTCGCTTTATAGATTAAGGTAATTTTAAAGTGACAGTCGAAAAATAATCTTAAAGATACTAATTCATACTGGATCATTTCGGACGCTGTAAGATTATAGGGTGCTGTCGTAAATGGATGGTGTAAGACTTCAAAATAAGATAAATTTGTTAACTGAAATAGAGGAATTTGTTTCGTAAATTCTTTTGATAAATTAATTTGTGTTTTTAAATTTTTTTTAAATATTCATTAATTTTTATATTTTTATAGGTAGGTGGGCTGATATATATCTATTATATATTTCCGCCTGTCTGTTTGTCTGTTTGTTTGTCTGTCTGTCCTTTATGCAAGCGCAAACCGTTTGACCTAGAGCAGTGGTCGGGGAACAGGGGTAAATTACCCAAATGGGGTAAATTTAAAACTTTTGGGGGTAATGCGTGCGGTATGAGAGACACTTTGTGCTGATATTTTTTTCGTATATTTTTATTTTATTTTGTTACATAAATGTGGCGTTATTCTAAATTTTAGAATATTACGAATTTACGTCCTGATTACGTCCTCAAATATATTTTGGAGTAATACCCAAAAATGTTCTCTGACCACTGACCTAGAGCGACCAAATTTGGAGGGGTGGGGTAAGGGGGAGCGGTAGGGGTAATGGAGGAGGGGGGTAAGTGGGGGAGAGGGGTGGGTTAATGGGGAGCGGTTGTGGTAAGGGGGGAGGGGTGTAAGTGTGGGAGAGGGGTGGGGTAATGCCGGAGGGTTGGGGTGATGGGGAGAGGGGTGGGGGTAATGGGTGATGGGTGGGGTGATGTGGAGCGGTGGTGGTAATGGGGGAGGGGGTTAGCCCCCAAGTTACATAAACGGGGCTGAAGGGGTATCAATGGGGGAAGGGTGGGGTGGGGGTAAGTGGGGGAGAGGGGGTGGGGTAATTGAGGAGGGGGACAGCCCCAAGTTGCATAAAGGGGGGTGAGGTGTTTTTGGGGAATATCAATGGGGGAAGGGTGGTGGTGGGGGTAAGTGGGGGAAGGTTGTTTGAATAATAATATTTGTTAAATTATAAAAACAGTTACTCTGTATGGGCGCTTTTATATTTATACTGTACAATGTTGTTTCGTGTGCTTTATGACTTTTTTATCTCCGCCGATGTAACTGCCATAAGTGACCTTATTGGTAGCTAGGCTGTGATTAAAATCTTGTGAATTCTGTAAAATTTGTAATAGTTTTTCCGTGAATTTGGCCAGAGCAAATTTGTAGTTATTGTTTCGAAGTGAACTGTCGAGAAAATTCGGTAAATTAAATGATAACACTGGCCAACAAAATGAAACTTTTTTCTCATCACAAACATGATCACACTTTTCTTAATGCATTTTTCGCGCTGATTCCGAATCTGGTTTTATGTTTTTTCTAGCACGTAGAGTTATATAGATACACTGGTTTTGATATTTTTAAGTTTTTGATATTGCTAAAGAAAATTTATGGATGTATAGATCACACTTAGGAATGCTAAACAACAAATACATCATATACTTTATTCAATGTACTTATAAATAAAGAATATATATACATTATTTTATTGAAAGCGCTGTGAGTGTGATTTCCTTTTGTAAATTTGGCCTGGATTGTCACGATACAGCATCCAACAATGGTCCGCCATCATGCTTTCATTCCAATATCCTTGGTAGCGCTTCTACATCATCTGAATATCTTGATGGAAGCGCTCTCCTTGCTCGTCACTCACTGCACCAAGGTTTTCAGGAAAGAAATCTAAGTGGGAATGCAGGAAGTGAATATTTAACGACATTCGACACTCCATTTCTTTGAAGGCATCAAGGAGGTTCTTGACTCCATCCTTATACGCAGGTGACTTGTTGCTTCCAAGAAAGTTTTCACATATCCATTTGTGAATCCTGACTGCATACCCATAAGCATTCCTATAACTTTTAGATCTCCACAAACATTCCATTGGTCACTGTCGTATTTGATTGCCTTAAGTAGTATATCCATATTGTCATATGTCTCTTTTAGATGGACGGAATGGGCAATGGGGATGGATGGCATTATATTACCATTATGCAAAAGAACTGCTTTCAGGCTTCTCTGCGACGAATCAATAAAGAGGCGCCACTCAGTTGCCACATACGTCTGAGATATGGCTGTAAATAGTCCATTGATGTCATGGCAATAACAGAGAGGACCGTCTACTGAAAAGAATGCTGTTAATTCAAAATTCCGCTTTCGGTAGTAACTAATACGAACATTGTTCTCAAGTAAATTGTTCTCCTTTAGTCTTGAGGCGAGAAGCTCTGATTTCTCTTTAGACAGCGATAAGTCTCTAACAAGATCATTCAACTGTCCTTGGGTTAACTTTTTAGGCTCTAAATGTCTGCCTTCAAAAGTGTACTCTGGTTCTGTAGATGGTCCGGAAACGCCAGTTGCACCTTCATCACTTTCCATGTCATCTATGATAGAATCTAGCCTATCACTTAAGGGAATTGGAATGGGCAATGTTTCATCATGTTTTACTGGTCTACGTGCTGAATCCAAGTTTGGATATACAATCTGGTGTTTGTTCTTGGCAGAAAACCCCATTAAGTTCACACCACAAAAATAACAGTCTTCATGATGATCTCTCGGCTCCCTCCATATCATGGGTATGGCAAATGGCATTGAAGCTTTCTCTTTGTTAAGCCAATCACGTAATCCATTTGAACAGCCAGAACAGATTTGATGTGGCGCCCATGGTTTATCTTGGTCACCTAGATGGCAACCAAAGTATAGCTTGTATATTTTCTTAATGTCGGTTGTAATACTTCGTCGCTGTGTTTTAGTCGTGAACTGGCCGCATACGAAACAGAACTTGTCGGGGTCATTCTTACATTGTCGAGGCATGTTGACTGACCTGAGCAAACTATAAATTAAAAAAAAATGTACACCAACTTGACACAACAAGTTCTTGGACTGGACTGATCTTTTGACACACAAAGCACGGCGTTGTTGCCTGAATCACAATGCTGCTAGACGTAAAAGCTCACACCTGAAATACATAAGATGTATAATTAAGATAATTGAAATAAATAAGATGAATAAACTAAAAAAAACAATAAAATAAACACAATGAAATGTTGAAATATTAGTATTTTGCCTATTTAAAATGGTTAAATCTGTGCAGTTATATATATGCCTTCATCTTGAAAACTATACGTGCTAGAAAAAATCTGAATGCAGTTTTGGAATCAGCGTGAAACATGCTATCCAGCCACCACAAATTTTACTCTGATGAAAAATCTTTGTTGACCAGTGTAATCAGTAGCAGTATAAATCTTTTCGAATAACTTTTTTTTTTCAAAATTTCCAGAGGCTCGATTTGGAGGCACCTAAGTTAGATCCGATTTCCATTTATTGAATTTAGTCGACCCGATGGGTGATCGATCACCAATGACAGAGAGAGAGAGAGAGAGAGAGAGAGAGAGAGAGAGAGAGAGAGACCGACCAGAAATTCCTTTCCTTGCCGTCCGCAAACATCTAAAAATCATTTGAAACCAAAAAACACGTGGTTTTCAAGGAGAGAGAAACGAAGGGTTGTTTCTCTTCTCCCACAAAGGCCCGCGAAAACTTAGCGTTTTCCGAGCCTCTATAAGCCAGAGTTCACTAAAAATCGTTCTCACTCTGCTCGTTACTCTTCCTCGTGAATCTCCTCTTTTACGTACAGCCGTTTGACCTCAGCTGGCCTCAGTCCTTCAAGCAACACCTCAACAATACACGAAGTGAATCAACACTTGAGGCGACCTACAATTTCATCCCGCCGGAAGCAAACATCACTCTACCGGCGTCATCCTTCTGGCCGCGGCTTCAACCTTCACGTAAGCCCTTCTCAGTCTTCAGAGATATCCACGTCGAATTCGCAGGCCGATAAGCCGTTTAGCGCCTTCTTATCGCACTTATGTAGCCTATAAGACCTATCTCTACTCTTTATAATATCCCCTACTCTAGAGTAAACCACAAGGGCTTGTTATTTACTTTCGCACGCTTAATCTTGTACGGTACACAGTCCTCATTTATAGTCCTAAATACTGTTTCAAATGATTCCCACATTATTTTTGCGTTGGAGGTCCCCATTACGTTTTCCCATTCGACGCGTGACAACTCATTTCTACATTTACAAAAGTCTGCCCGGAGAAGTCAAGGATTTTAATCGAGTTAGCTGTTTTCGAGTGACTTACTGAGAAGACAAACTCTACCATATTGTGATCGCTATTACTTAACGGTTCTATTCCTTGAAGATCAGTGATAAGCCTATCATCCGAAGTTATTATTAAATCTAAAATACTGTTCAACCTCGTAGGTTCCCCAACCTTTTGAATATGAAAGCTGTCCTCGAGAAAATTAACTAAACGATTACCTTCCGCGTCTCCCTGCCTTGTATCGTAATTCATGTTAGCGCAATTAAAGTCACTCATAATTAAGGCCTGCTCACTACCTATTATTCTCATTAGTTCACAATATAACGCTTCGTCCGTATCAGCTGTTTGATTAGGGGGCCTATATATAACGGCAAAAACAAGTTTGAAATCGTTGAATTTAAGTTCTGCTATAGTTGAATCTATCGGTTCTGAAATTCTGTGCTTTAATTCTACAACGTTCGGAATATTATCTTTGATATACAGCATAACATCGCCTCCTCGCCTACCTATTCTGTTTTTAACAAGAAGTCTATGCTTCTAATTTCATACTCCCTTACAATTCACGTGTTTCACTGCTAAGTTACGATTCATTTATCGCAATTAATTCATGGTCTCTGGAAGAAATTAAAGAAGAAAATTCTTTTATTTTGTTTCGTAGCTACGAGCATTTAAAGACAGAACCTTGACATTGTTTATTAAAGCCGCGTTACCTTCGCGCGCGCAAGGGAAATTTAAAGAAATTACAGGGGGACCGTTCGAGTTACGGCATCCTGAGAAGAAGAGACAGTATTATGAAATAGTTTTCGTAAACGCGCAGCTCCAACGCCATTAAGATGAAGCCCATCTCTTAGGAACAAGTCCCTAGAGCCGTAGAAACTGTTCCAAAAATTCGCAAAATGCACTCCTTCCTGTTGGCAAAGAGACTATAAGTTGTTGTTAATATAGGTCACCTTGCTTTATAACTCTTTACGTTGGATAATTCGAGCAAATATACCTGTTAAAACAATCTCATTAGTTTTTTCTTTAGTCGCTCTAATAAGTCCCTGTAACTAGCCAGCAGCTTTTCCCGTCTAGAATTTAAAACGGTATTAGTACCGACATGAATAATATACGTTGTGTCCTCAAAGGTTCCGTATGTTAAATGGTCAACACTATTAGTTATATTCTCCACATTTGGACCAGGGTAGCAGTAACGGCGCCTCCGACGGGGGTTCCTCCCACAGAATTTCTCGAGCTGCCCTCGAAAAATGGACTCAAGAACGAGTTGTATTTCAGGTTCATCAGCGTTTTCGATACCTAAAACCGAAAACTTATTGTTTGTTAATTCTGGTAGACAAGTCTTAGGATGTTTCAATGAGGCTCCATTACGCACTTGAACGAAAAGTCGGGAACTAGGGGAAGAGATAGGGCTGTTAGAATTAGTTATACCATTAGTAGAAATTGAGGCAGGAGTGGTCGCGACTGAAAAATAACTCCTCTCAGAAGGCCCAAGGGATTCTAATTTCGCCATCAGGAGCATTACCCTTTCTTCAAGCGTCACTCTGGCCTCCCTCTGACGCTGCAGCTCGTTCTTCAGGAAATCCATGTTCGAGCACCACCTGCAAACTAACTGATCGTTATTATCAGCTAAAATAAACGCGTAAGCAGCAAACTTCCCTTCGCACCAACTGCAAGTACTTGACGGGGGTGCCATGTTATTAACTAATTAAATTACTAGCATTTGAAAATTAATAGGGAATTAATAACAGTAATCTAATAACTACGTAAGTCTTCGGGAATAAGTAAAGAGCAATTAATAAACAAAACGTAGGTCTACCATGTGTTTAGTTGTGACGTCACCAGCGCAAGCCCGCAAAAACGTTCTTGAAACGCAGAAGACAAGTTCCTGCAACACAAAATTGTACTGAACGAATATATACGTAATTAAGCTAAAGACGAAGTTTCTGCAAAATGAAAAATATTAATAAAGAAGGATAAATATACAGTGCAATTTATGAACAATAACAAAAAATAAAAAAGATAAAAATAAATGAATAAATAGATAAATAAATAACTTTCCTGCCCGCTGCTCGGCTGATTGTTTCCCACGGAGGGTGACTACACCCGACTTGATGATCCTTAGCAAAGCAAAATTAACTTTATTAGAAAACGTTTTCTAAAAGATTGGAATTTCGCTCTTTCGAACAAACAAAAACAAAAGCTATATGTACTAGCCTTTATTTAATTAAGTAAATATAATAATAAATAAAGTCAACAAATGAAATATGTTTGGTTATGGATAATTAATAACGCGTTCAAAATGGCTCCCTCTGCAGGAAAGGTTATGGCCACCATCTTCTGGGACATGAAAGGGGTAATTCTGGTGAACATTATGAAGAAAGGATAAACAATCAACTCAGATGCATATATTGCTACCCTACAGAGACTTCGGAGACGTATAAAACGAGTTCGACCGGAGAGAAAACTGGAAGACGTCCTTCTTTTGCACGATAACGCAACACCACACACCAGTTTGCAAACAAGCGAGGCCATCACAAAAATGCGCTTGACTGTGTTACCCCACCCTCTATACAGCCCGGATCTGGCACCTTCAGACTTCCATTTGTTTGGGCCAATGAAGGATGCTATTCGTGGAAGAATGTTTCAGAGTGACGATGAAGTTGTTGAGGAGGTTAAGAGGTGGCTCGAGCGGAACCCAGCGGACTTTTACCAGCAAGGAATAAAGGCCCTTGTTTCGAGGTGGAGGAAAGCCGTAGAAAAGGATGGACACTATGTGGAATAATAAAAACTTGTAAAAAAGGTATGTAACTACTTGTGTACAAAATTTCTGGACCTTACAAGGAAACGTGGAAAGAACAAAAAAAGGTGGGGCAAAATATATTGAGTCCCTCGTATATATATATATATACATATACATATATATATATATATATACACATATGAATGCCAGTTTGCTTTCCACAGCAAAAGACCCCCGGAACAGGGCCGTATCCAGAGCATGAGAAAAGGGGGTTTCCAGTGTTGGATAAAATGCGCACGGCAAAGCTGCGAGCCCTGCTAAGAGGATCCGGGGGCATACGACCCCCACGAATTTTTAAAATTTCATTGTTCAGAAGAGTTCTTTTTAATTATTGGTCTAAATATTTACCAAAAGAGTTGTTTATAATTATTATTCTAAATATTTATTCACTCCCGTCCAACAATACTGTTTTGCTACCCTGTAAATGATTACCATAACAATGTGAAGCAGCAGAGGTGAGTAGGTCAACTGGGTGAAGGTGATCTGAGGAGCTACATACATCACACACATCAAAAGATTTGTCAAATTTATGATACTACAGAAATAAAGGTAGGAAGATGTCAGGTTTATATGTCTTGTACACGTGTCTTCTTTTACTGAAATACAATAAGTCAGCTAGATATGGTTACAAGCCTAGCCGAATGCTATACACCACAGACACCTTACCCCATACTGCTATGTATCCCAACATGAAGATGCTGCTCTGCATCATTTGCAGCCTACCAGTTACCAGCTGCACTGCAGAGCGAGCATTCAGTAGACTGAAGCGCCTGAAGACTTATCTTCGCTGCAGCATAGCCACAGAACGACTGACTGGGTTGGCTCTAATGCACATCTACCGTGACATCGCTATTGATGTTGAGACCATTATCACCATGTTTACAAGCCGCCACCCAAGACGATTGACCATGGTCAACGTGTTGGATGACTGACTCCTGATTACTACTCATTCTGTATTAAGCTCAGGACAGGGGGAGCCTTTTTTGTCACTAAAGACTGATATGACATTACATGACCATGAAGTGTAAAGTCAGATGCAATAAACAGGTGCCATTTCATGATGCTGAGGCTACTGTACTGTTTTAATGACATAATCAAAGGCCCCAACCTGGTCAAAGGATTTACAGTTTAGAAATCAGTTATATAATCTATATATAATTTTTTTCTGCGACAATCACGGGGAGGACAATTACAGACACCTAATAACACCCCCTGGATACAGCTCTGCGGAACACAACTTAGTGGGGAGGACTGGGAGGGGCGAGTGTGTTACTAAAGCTTTCCCTGGTTCTCCTTTAATGTGTATATTAAATTTGGTGCAGATTTCCTAGCCATTTAGGCGTGTAAAAACGAACATCGAACATAGAAAATAAGACATCAGACATCATCATCCTTCACATATACATATAAAGATAATATGTAGAGGTGGTCATAAAACACCTCATTATACTCCTACAGTTTTATTGCAGAAACTTCGTAGATTCGATAGGGTAATACATTTCTCAAGTGTGTATCGAATAGTACCAAAAAAGGTCACCGTTACGAAGGTGATTCCTGCCCGTACAAGCCATCTTCAGTGAGGTTCAAATGTCCTTAGAAATCTCTGTACAGATATATCTGAAAGTAAATTCGCCTCAGCGCATGCTGAAGATACCTGAAAATCTTCGTTATCAGTAGAAATCTATACAAATTTATACGAATGTGAAGTTACGAGGAGAGATGTTCTCTTCATTGATGAGCATTTCTTTCGGTAAGACTTGAAACAATGGTCAGCCTCATAAAACAATACCAAGATATTGTAAAGCAGACTTCAAGAAAGTGAATTAAAAACAGCGACCATAAAAAACAACCAAAACCAAATAAAGGGACTATGAAGCAACCACAAAAACGAAAGAAAGGCAATTATTAATAATTGAAAATATTCGAGTGTTAATTAGCCTACTTCTCGACAGTCTTTTTCCATTTGTCTTGCGGAGTACACATTTTGTATATGAGCCTATACACAGTTCTCGCCTATTTTGACTCGGTGGCTGTAGACTCGCTAGCCTACATATAAGTACTGTTATGGAAATTCAACGTGTTTGGAAACATTACAGTTTCTTTTAGTCTGTGCATAAAACTCGTATTTTTGTGTCATTTTTCAAACAGCAATTTAAACAAACATTTAAATATTATTGTACTGTTTAATGTAATTTATGTGATCTGTATGCTTTTTTATTGTACCTGACATTGTGTATGTATACTTAAATTAATTCTTGCATATCAAGCCTTTTATAACTAAAGCTGATTTATAACCAATGCAGTTTGCTGTATATATCGTACTTTATTAATCACTGAATAATTTAAGTTATTAATTAAAGGAAAAAGCCGTGCATTTTATCCTTCTTCCTTGTTGATTGGTAGTTTAAATTATATGGTAACTCTCATACAACTATTTGATTAATTATCAACCTATCAAACTTATAAATTACCGAGGCCTATTACTTTCGTTACAGATTTATAGAATTAACATCATTCTTTCGTCGGAACATTTAATGGACAGTTTATTTGGGGTTAGATTAATTTAGGATAGGTTAGGTTAAATTAAGTTAGCCTTTTAGTGTTGATGGAATGCCTCGTCGACGAAATGGGTATACTGAGGCTAGGGCGGAGCGTTTTTACACTTCGATTTTCGTTTTGTAATAGCGCAGAAAAGTGGCTCTTCCACGTCAAAAGTGAGTTTGTAAAATCTCAAAGATCTGTAATAATATCTTCTGCTTCCGCACGCGCGTTGAAAATCCAAAAAAATGCGCCAAAATATGCATTTTTAAAATATTTTCTTATAGTTTTAATTGTCATCCTACCTTCTTGTAATAGCGAGAAAAAGCATTCTAAAGATTTATTTTAGACTAGTTTTAAATATTTTTGTCCTGCAATAATTTCTTCTGCCTCCGCAAACGTTTCAAAATATGGGAAAATTTACATAAATAGCATATTTTATAATGACGCTATTTTAGTCAACTTCGGCCCCACACCACAGTTTATTCGTTAATTATGTATTAAGTAATGCAATTAACAATTCATTATATCATATTTTAGTAATTTAAGAAGTTTACATATTTGAGCAATTAAATAATATAGGTCCACCAATGCAGTTTACTTTGCATATGCTTGGTTTATTTTTGATGACTTATTATGTAATATGCATGCAGCTCCTAGCTTATTTCGTCAATGTTGAGTGTACTCTATTAACAAATTAACCCAGCACTCACCACGTGGAGGTGGCTGCATTTCGAGTTCCTCCCTGCCCGACCCAACCACCCTACCATTATCGGACTTAGGCTAGTTACACACTGTAGTCACTTTTTGTTTCCATTCTTGGCATTTTCTTTCTGGATTCTAATCTTGCTCTGATAAATCCATCCCTTGCCTCTGAACCGCATACTGCAGCTGAAGCCTCTGTTACCAGCTTTATATGCGTTCAACCGCTTGGGTGTGGCAAGGAAAGCGTGGGATGAAATCAGGTACATCTCCTGATGAGATATAGTTCAGGATGTCGGAGCGTGATAGAACTTTTGTCAGAGGAGGCTCTGACAGCTCACAAGTTTGCCAGTTAATCATGTTGTAGTACTCACTGCACTGAAAGTTCAACGTAGGAAATTTAAACACTCACTGCGACTGACTCAGAATCTCTTGCTTTAAGGATTCTCCTCCTTCCTAATTCTCTGATATGTTTTGCTTCATCGTGAATCATACTAAGGAGAACATTCTCAGGATGAGAAAAATAGGAATTTCTCTGAATAACACGATCAACTATTTCTATACAGCGGGCACTCAACGACCTCGAGCGTTGTATCATTTGATAAAGATGTTTGGCTCCCTGTGTTGCTGAAGAATTTTTCTTGATTTGAAACCACATTGGAATATAAACTTTCATAATATAATCCACGATACACTTAAGGTTGTCTGAAGGTTCTTCAGTTGAAACGTAGAGACGAATTATGCGGTTAGCAGTTGTCACCCATCTGGAGTGTGCCATTTTGCCTGGTTTCCTTTGAGGTAGAGAGGGAGTACATTCACCTTTTGACACAGCATCATAGATTTCTGCCAAATATTTCTGATCTGTGCTCAGATCATCTATGTCAACGACAATTTCTTCCGCTTCAACTGCTTCAAACTCAACAACAGGTCTCTTTTCACAATCAATTAACTCTTTTCCTATAGGCACCGTAAAACTATGAGGACCTGTTGTTTTACCATCAATGTCAGTCACTCTGTGCCGCAAGGGAAGTTCATTAGTGTGAAGCAAGCAAATCAGCCACTGGAGTGCTCTCTGAAAGTGCTCTTCAATACTTCTTATCACTCCTCCTTTTGGTCCTGTATTAACTGCTGTCCCGTCACATCCAATGGCTTTAACTTCTGAAGTATCAATCTCATTTGACCGAAAAAAAATCCAAAATTGCAGAAGATATACTCTGTGCTGAGCCAGAAGTAAGAGTTACATGCCCAATATAATGCGAGTTTGGTTCTTGAAGTAAAGTAAGATGTACTTCTGTTATATTTTTTTGATAACCTTTACTGCCAACTTTTTTTTTGCACTGCTTGTCCTTTCTTCCATCGAAATAGATACTCTCCATAGTTTCTTCTTCGTAATCTCACTTTTGAATGATAGATCTCACTCTTTTTCTAGCTCTCCTTACTTTGCATCTGTCTATTACTGAACTTAAATCTTTTTCGTTTATAATTCCCATGTCTTCAAGAACAGCCGAAGCAATTATAGCAGCAGACCTGTCTGACACACCAGTTCTGTCACAAGCTGTAGCCAATGATGAGAGTGTTCCATCGATTTGATGCTCTGTCTAGGTTCATAATCAGAATCCGCTTCTTCTGTTTCACTTGATGTTGATGACAGTGTTTCAGTTGCTTGTCCTTTACTGGTAGATGGTTTTGGTTCATACTGTTTCATTCTCTGTTGTCTTCTAGCAATAGTTGCTAGATCTTTACGAGTTTATGAAACATCAAGAGAGCCTATTGCCAATTTTCTTGTTGTTCTCTGATCTTTAAGGAAGTCTTGTTCAATTGCTGGAACCTTGAGATGGTTTTCACATGAAGACTTATCAAAATTTTCACATTTGCAAGCACTGATATCAAATAATTTGTTTTCTGCCTCATTTTGAAATGTTTGTAATTTAATTTTGAATGAGTCACTATCTTGTTTCATTTTTATTGACTTTAGAAGGTTTTGACATTTTTCATGGTAATTTTTAATCATTTGAACGACATGGTTATGAGAAACAGTAGGAATAGAGGCTGTTTTCCACAAATCTTCGAGAGTTTTTGAGAGAACACCAGAAATTTCTGCAACTGTAGGCTCTTTCTTCGATGTCTTCAGATTCAACCTTATTTGATGAAAATATTTCATGACGTCCTTATGCGTTGGAAGGCACCTCTTGTCTAGATCAGCTGGAGCCCCAAATATAGGACAACTTGAAGAAGTTCTTGTTGCTTGAGCTGGTACTGACATTGTGAAAAACAGTAATTAAAATAAAAATTAAGAAATTACTCCTAAAACGTAAAATATTGTTGCATTCTGGAGAAGTTTTGTATATTACACGAACGTATTGTTATGCACTAAAATATGCAGTATATGTCCACATATGCGTGTTGTCGTGTTCCAACGATGTATTAACAGCAAGAGCAACACAATCCACATCTTACCCGAAACGTAGCGAGTACAACACTGCGGAGAAGTGAGAGCAAGAAGGCCTGGTAAAGTGTTGTGAGACATGACTCATCAGTCATCACTCACTGACTCATTGCCGTGTATGGCAATGACGAGCAACACACCATACCAGGTTGTGGGGAAGCTTCTGGAACGATGTGGGAGTACTACATGACGTACAAATTGAATTTATTAGCGTATAGGCTGAATATACAAAATACGTGATTTATACGGATTTTTCCGTATTTTGGAACGTTTGCGGTGGCAGAGGATATTATCGCAGGACAAAAATATTTAAAACTAGTCTGAAATAAACCTTTAGGATGTTTTCCTCGCTATTACAAAAAGGTAGGATGAAAATTAAAACTATAAGAAAATATTGAAAAAATGCATATTTTGGATAATTTTTTGGATTTTCAACGCGCGTGCGGAGGCAGAAGATATTATTGCAGATCTCTGAGATTTTAGACACTCACTTTTGACGTGGAAGAGCCACTTTTCTGCGCTATTACAAAACGAAAATCGAAAGAAGTGTAAAAACGCTCCACCCTACTTTAGGCCTGTACCGTCGTTGGAACTAACATAAAGTAACATATATATATATATATATATATATATATATGGAGAGAGAGGGAGAGAGAAATAAAATAATGAATGAAAAGAAGAATTCACCCGACTTCTCTTTTGAAAATTTGCCGTATCCTAATTCTAATAAATAACATCAAGAGCCTGAGATACATATCAATACAGTTACTGTTTTTCTTTGATTAACAAGATATCTCTATGTTTTTAGAAGGCTCAGGTGGTTTCGGAGTCTAGTTTAAATTGTAAACACAATAATCTCATTTAGACTCGTTGTAAAAATTTCCGTTTAATCAATAAAAGAACTGTTGCATTTCTTGTATGGCATGTGAGATTTTAAGTTTTTCTCTTCAAGACAGATGTATATACTGTAGGCATATATATATATATATATATTTATTGAAATTTTGGTATTCCCACCAATCATTTACTGTTAGCTGCGGCAATGTACTATCTGAATGTTTTGGCTCCTCTTGCGGGTGAGGCAAAGCGCTTTGCTCTCTCCTTTGCTGTTTAATGTGTATATTGACGGATTAATTGCTTCACTTAATGAGGCAACAGTTGGATGTTGTATAGATAACACAAGGATAAATAACTTAGTTTATGCCGATGATATGGTGTTTATAAGTCCCTCTGTTAAAGGTCTGGATTGGCTACTAAAAGTCTGCGAAGTATATTCGTAAACATATTCTTCTTAATGTTACAAAAACTAAGGTTATGCAATTCCAACCTCTTTCTCTCAGCTGTCTAACTGTCTAACATTGAACCTGATCTACGCTTAAAGTAACTGTCTACCATTGAACCTGATCTACGCTTAAAACTGTCTACCATTGAACCTGAAATTCGGAACATAGTATCAACGAAGCACCATCAACAATCCCATTAAACAAGTACCGTAAGTTTTTTAACATTGCTGTTTTTTAATTGCATACTCAGTTACATGTCTTTTATTTGATAGTGAAAAATAGGAAAACGAGTTAATTAAAATTATTAGTTAATAAAAACAGTTTGTTGGGTAGACGGAATCTTTCAAAAACATGGGGTCCGTGGGAAAAAAATTAAAATAAAAGGGGTCCCTGGTGGTGTAAAGGTTGGGAACCACTGGTACATACAGTCACGTTCATAAGTATTCGTACAGAGAAAACATTAAGAATTCGAAGGCTACTGGACCAGACAACATATCTAACATACTGTACACCCTAAACACTTGGGCCCACAGGGAATACTAGCTCTCACAAATATCAGTACATATTCATACCAACACTGTATTATTCCTGACATATGGAAACAAGGTAAAATTATTACACTACTCAAACCAAACAAAAATCCAACAGAACCAGCTTCCTATAGACCAGGGGTCACCAACCTGGGCGGTAGCGCCCACTAGTGGGCTCACATTAAAGGTAATTAAACATTTAATTCATTATTTATTTTATCGATTATGTTCATTTATTGTTTTTGATCTAAGGTGGGCGATAAATTTTTTTAATTTTCAAAAAATCGTAAAAGTGGGCGGTGAACAAAAAAAAGGTTGGTGATCCCTGCTATAGACCCATTACTTTACTATTCACACCTTCCAAAGTAGTAGAAAGACTAATCTTACAAATCACCAACCCACACATACCACTATCGCCTACTCAACATGGATTCAGACCTCACCACTCACCCACGAAGACATTACTCACTAAACTCACGTGGCACATCATGGATGGCATCAACTCCAGAAGACCAGCTCAACGTACACCATTAGCAACAATAGACATGAGTAAAGCATTTGATGCTATCCCAAGCTTCCCTCTCATAAACAAAATACTCAACACAAACATGCACAATAACACTAAAAGATGGCTGAGCAACTATCTTTCAGGAAGATACTGACATGTCACATTTAATGGCAAGTCATCCAAAAACAAGCTTTTTCCGATCGGGGTCCCTCAAGGCTCTGTTCTCTCACCAACACAGTTCAACTTATACATGCATGACATTCCAACACCCATAGATAACAAGCTTACCTTATCATCATATGCAGATGACATCACTCTAACATCCTCCCACAACAACATCGACACTGCTACAAATAACCTACAAACATACATAAACAGTATACAAGACTGGCTCACACACAATAGACTCAAAGTAGCGCCCACAAAATCAACCATCACTTTGCTTACAAGCAATACAAAAGAACACCAGCTAACTCCACAGCTTACACTAAACAACACGAACATTCCACACACTCACAGGACCAAAATACTTGGGGTCACATACAACACATCATTATCTTTTGCAAACCACATTAAGGACATTAAAAACAAATGTACTTCAAGACTTAACACGCTTAGGGCACTAACAGGCACAAACTTTGGACACCAGCAGGAAACGACATCACTCATATACAAACAATATATTCGCTCAGTTATGGACGATGCTAGCCCATGCTGGGCACCCATTATCTCAAACACACACATAAACACCTTACAGACAATACAAAACAACGCACATCGTATCATTACAGGATGCACTCAAACAACACCAATAGAACACCTACATACAGAAACAAAAATACTGAAAGTTAGGGAACATTTAGACATGAGGGGAACACAATTCATGGCAGCAGCGACAACTAACCCACAACACCCTTGCCACTACATGTACAATCATGCACCAACACCTCGCACCATTAAGGTAACACCAGAGAGATATTATAACCAAATACTCCATTCCATACCACGCCCCACAGATATCACACAATACAGAAAACACACACATACACCTAACCCACAAAGCACTGACACGACTCGGTCCGAATGCTGTCCTAGGTGCGAAGCCGCCACCCATTAACAGGTCAGAGATCAGCCTGAGCAGAACGGATCGAGTTAACTTAGCACGATTCCGATGTGGACATC
This sequence comes from Bathynomus jamesi, assembly GCA_023014485.1. Classification (NCBI taxonomy): domain Eukaryota; kingdom Metazoa; phylum Arthropoda; class Malacostraca; order Isopoda; family Cirolanidae; genus Bathynomus; species Bathynomus jamesi. The sequence continues at coordinate 129,464 of JAJOZX010002200.1, forward strand.
ACCCCAACTTACAGACATAAACACAGACTAGACAACTCCACAGACGACACCTGCCACCTGTGCCAGGACACACCACAAACAACTGAACACATTATGCAGACTGTACCGCTCTAGCACAACAACAAACACAACACAACATCACTACTGCGCTGAACCTCTGGTCCACTCCGGAGAGGGCGATCGGTTACCTGCGTGCAACCGGCTTGCTCGATCAGGGTGGGCTGATCGGCTAAACAACAACAACAACAACGAGTCAAAGTTAACGACTCGTCGGTTCGCATGATTAAGCGTGATACCCTTAGCCTTCAAGATATATTTCATATCTTCCCCCACCCTCACCCGTACCCCCATAAGTTTTTGGCCATATTGATACAAATGAGTCAGCGTATGCACCATCACCATACTCATCCTTGATCTTGTCACTTAACTCTCCGAGAAATTCTCCAATAGCAGGCATGTATTCACCCGCCCTCTCTGTGAATATTACACTATCTGTGTCAGCGTACAGCAGCCTCCGGCCAAGAGAGTGCATTAGTACCCAAAGCTTGATGCGGGCGTAGGCCGTTGTGAAGCTGGCTACAGGTACGTTTGTAAACCGTGAGGTATCTGTAGCCAGTTCAGTGATGTACTTTAATATGTAAGTATTACCTACATTCACGATCTCCATAACCTCTTTATCGGGAGCGTTGGCATAATCCCAGACTTCAATATAACGTTCCCTTTGCCAGTATTTTGTGCAAATTTTCACCAAAGACTGTTTGACACAACTTTGTACTAAAGCGCTTGCCAGGATTCTTAACAATTTGGGAACTGTCAAGCTGAATACCTTCACGGGTACGGTAACGCTGAATATAAGCCGTTTTTTCATCTTCGGTATCAACTCCTCACGGATACACCGATGCTTCTACCTTATTCTTCAAAAAAGCGTTTATATATGGCGTGAAAAAGTTGGGTAGCTTCTGATACCTCCACACCTCATGTATTTTCAACATTCTGTAGCAATGGCGAAGGGCTAGGTCCAGCTCAGGGCTTGTATATACACCTCTGCTTACACTGAGTGATTGTATGATTACAATCCCCGTGTTGTTCTCCTCTGCGCACTTCACGCACAGGGGAAACATGAGCTTGTGATCTACAACGACGGGTAAGATCGGCATCCATAAATCGCGAGGGGGAAGCACGTCTACGAAAGAGAGTCCAAAGTAGCGCTCACTCAAGTTAGCTGAGAACTTCTCGATGGTTGGCATAGCGAGGCCCACCAGTTTTTCAGGTGCACCTACTGGGTACGGATTGTTCTTCATCAGGTAGGGATTTAAGAACAGAAGTCGTAGTAATGGAGTTTCACACCCTCCGTAGGTGGAAAGTATAGCTTTAATGGATTTGTACGCCCTCCGAACAAGCTATCGCCGCATTTGAGAGGATCCAACACCATTGAACGCTTGATGGCCCTTATTTCTTCACGGAACTGCTCATCGGTTTCCATCCATGCATCATACACATGCTCCCACACAATCTTGTGAGTGAATTGGGAGCCTATAATTTGATCGCGGTTACGGGTCCATGCGAGGCTGTTAGCGGGTGATCTTCCATGGAGGTCCCCTGTGACGGGACACGCAGGGCGCGGGCATCCATGCCACCACCAGCCGTTAAAGGAATACACAGTCTTCTAACCAGTGGTTGGATCTTCACTTAGACCATCAACCCAAAAAACACAACCATTGACCTTAAGGGGTACTTGCCCCGTGTTGCGGGCGTGTTTTGTGTATACCCCGGTATGTTGCTGTCGGTGTATGAGCCAGTAAATAGCCTTGCGCCCATAACTGCTGGGATTGTTTCTGTGAATGACGGCTCAGGTGTCTTTAGACATGAAGTTATTCTTGAACACCGTAAAAAATAATGAGGCGATCGTGGTTGCGACTGAGAGCGGATCGCATTTGAAACGGGCTGTGTACATCCTTCTAAAGACCTGAAAACATACTCTTAGCACGCGCACATCATTCATGCAATAACGTTCACATTCATCAGCTATATTGTATGGACTAGTTTCATTAAAACTGTTGTAGTAGCGGTCAAAATCTTCACGCTCACTATCACTCATGTTGGTGTAGTTCAAGTAATGTTTGGGAGGAGGCAGTCCTACGTAATTTAAAGTTTCATTAGTGAGGAAAGTGTAAGGGAAATATCCTTTTGAAACTTCAGCGGCTACGCCCATGACCTTGGGTAGTTTGGCTAATTTACAAGGTGTGAACAGCAGGGTGTCTTTAAACTGAACATTACCTCTTATCTGCATTTGTATTAGTCTGTTACCTCTTTTCAAGGGATCGCCTGTAAATATCTCCGATGACTCATGTTCAAGCAACTCCTTATAAAGGAATTGTTTGTCAAATTTTGGTCCGTTATGAGCAAGAATATACACAATCATTTTTTTGAACTTGCCCGCTAACTTGTCAATAGAGGATACAAAGAGTTTCACAGGGCTGTCTTGTGCAATCGTTTTAAAAACGTTTGTCCGTTTACCACATCGTGACATTCACCACACTCGACATCCATGCACTCATCAAAGATAGTCTGACTTACGAGTAAATGTGGAATAACCTCTTTGGTTTCAGCGTTCGTGTATGTTTCTATATCGTAGTACACGGTTATACAAAGGCTATTTTTAGGCTTAGCATCTTTCATATAACATACATGCTTCACTCCATCCGCCTTATATTTTTCAGTGAATTTCATCGCATTTATGCACAAACTTACCCCAATTTTCTATCATATGAAACATGCCACATTCACAGATTCTGAATTTCCTGCAAGTGCCCATTGATTTATGGAACTCAAAGCGTTTATTATTGAAAAATGTACGTCTACACATATTACATTCCCTCTCCTCAGCTTCACCTACACGGCTTACACATTTTGAGCTTTCACACTGCTCACATACCATGTAGCATTCCTTACAATGTTTTACTTTATCATCCGCAAACTCGAGACATCCCTTACACAAATCATGATGCCTTCCATATTTTCGACTTTTATCATAACTAGCGTAGAGATGGGGAGATACGATGTTCCTGACAATCCTAAAATAAGTAGAGGTCTTGTACGATCTGACACACCGCTTTTAAAAAATTACACAATCCTACGACGATCATCCATTCCAAATACAACTATACGAACATTCATTTCCTGCTCTACTCTTCTCAGCTCTTCAGAACCCATATTACACTCAAACTTACAATCTGAAGCCATTTTACGGCACGCTGCACAACCGTAGGCAGCCTGATATTGTACGCGGTTGTATTTACCACAGTGAACATATGAGCTAAGACTATTGCAAGAAAGCCGCAACCTCGATCGACGTTTAAATGCTTTCTGTAAATAGCCTGAGAATTGAAATTAAGAGTATAAGGTGTGGCACTATGACCCGCAACCCGGAATACTCTGTCAATATCTACAGTGAAGTTGTCGATATTCAAGGCTGTACTACTTTTAGAGGCCTGCATTATACGGCCCAAGATATATTCTCGCAACAGCTGCCAAGCGACAGTATTACTACCCAAAAATCATCTACATCCCCGTCATCTGAACCAAACCTGAAGGACAACCTCATCTGACTTCACGTTCGTCGCGGTTCTGAAAGGCAAACTCCACATTACGTTCAACTACGCGTCGCAGTCCAACACCGTTGGTATACATTGATCCTGGGTCATTCCTGACCACGTACCGATTTCTATTCAGGGCAGGGGTGGGGATAGCGGTGCGCACCAACTCGAATGTAATACCTTCCTCCACAGCACGAGAAGCCTCTGCTGCTGGTGTGGAGGAAGTACCCGGAATTGAATAGGAATAAAGGGGTATATTTGAGGCAGGTACTATTGTGGGGGTTGTGTCGTAAGACGTAGAGGGTTGGGGCTCTATTACTGGGGTTCTAACAACCGGCGCAATCCTGGCACGCTTTATACCTGACGTGGAGGGTTCTTCATCAAGGTTCCGCTTTGAATTGTCGCATGCTATAGGTATCGCTGGTGAGGGCTCTTCAGCGGGGATGGAGTCTGTAGCTACACGGTCATCGGGGTCATCTCTAATATCGATGATGGGGGGCTGTACATCGTCGTCACTCACGGTTCTATGGAAGAAGAAAAACAAAAATATAAGGAGCAGCACTTAAATTTTGTTATATTTTGTAAATGACCCACTTAAGGGTGTGACGTGTTAGAGATGGAATCGGTAGAAAAATTCAGGTTCACAAGCCCCTCCACATGTATTATATCTGGCCGTACAGGCTGTGGTACAACTGTGTTTATGCTTAAAATCATTAAAGATAAGGGGGAGATGTTATCAAAATTTGTGCATAAAGTAATATTTTGCTATTCGACGTATCAATCAGTGTTCAACAAATACCAAGATGATATTTGATTCCACAAAGGTGTATATGAGGTTAATTCGTTAAAGGGAAATGAACATACAATCATTGTAATTGACGATCTCATGTTGGAAATGGATAAAACTTTTGCCGAGACATTTACACTGTTCTCCCACCATCTTAATATAAGCATATTCTTCATCAATCAGAATCTATTTTTCAAAAATAGATATATGCGCCAAACAAATGTTCCCGAATCAGCGAAAGGAGTTTTTGGAGGTTTATAAGGAAGCCAGAAGTTAGTGTTACGGATATTTGCTTTGTGACCTTCACCCGCCAAACACGTTTAGGGTGCTTCTAAGTACGAATATATTCCCAAACAAGCCTGAAACGGTGTGTATTCCAGAATCACAAATAGGCTGAAGAAATATCGTGAATTAATAAAAATCTATCAACGATTGCCCAGGGCATTGCAGCAGATGTTTGTTAAAAATATCGACTCCGACTTTTTAAAATGCATCTCTGAAATCTGTCTTAATGTTATAAAATGTAATGTTCCAATGAAACGCCCTCAGAAGGTTTGCCTACGTCGTTACAAGAACATAATACGTGCGCTCGCTCGTAAAAGTCAAACTGTGGGGAAGAAAAAGCGAATTATTGTACAAAGAGGGGGATCTTTCCTCCCCATATTATTTTCAGTTTTGGGACCTTTACTGACTAGATTAACATAATGAAGAAAGTGGTAGTGATTCCGCACGAGGTGTATGCTTCACTGCAAAGTTCAAAGAATCCAGACACGGTTCTAGAACCCAGTAAAAGTAGGCTTAAAAGAATGGAAAGCGAATTGTTAGCCCTATTAAAGAGTGAAGAGTCACCTGATGAGAAAAGGATCTTGTACGAAGAGGCTCTGCAGAAATTTCTTCATGAGTACGAAGATTATAAGAATCCGACAGAGCTCCCCGTGGTTATTAGGCACAGCTCGAGCAACTATGAGCATGGCGACATAAGACCTGGGCCCGACGTTAGAGATGACCAGCCAAAGAATAACGGAACGCAACACATCGAGCATGTATTAAAAAGCAGCAGTCTCCCACATACATTGAGGAATAAAGGTTTAAGTCTTTATAGTCTATTGAGTGAGGACCCCATCATACAGTGGACCCATACTGGTGAGGTCATTGTTGAAGACAGGCCCTCACCAACAGGATGGAAGCATATTAAAGCAAGACTACAACAAATAAATGTCCTCAAAACATTGATAGGAAATCTGGGCTAACATATTAAGTAAACGCTATTATGACATTTCTAACCCCGCCTCCTAAGGTGATGTTAATAGACTGTGCAGACGTGTTTACAATGATGGAGTAGGGAAAAAAGATATTGAGAGGTTTTTGCGGGGGACAAGATGCTTATACACTTCATAAGCCGGTGAGAAAAAGGTTTAAAATGGCCAAGACAACTGCGGCTTCGAGAGACTCTATTTGGCAAGCGGATTTAACAGACATGCAAAGATATTCAATGTATAATGATGACTACCGCTACATCCTAATCATAATAGATGTATTCTCTAGATATCTGTGGTTAAATCCTCTGAAAAATAAATTGCCTGAAACAGTTGCTAAAGCTACCAGAACGCTGATGTTGAAAAGAACAGGGTTCCTGGCTATTTTTGTAAGGATATGGGGAAAGAATTTATAGGCCGCGCTTTTCACAACATGCTGACAGAGTTTAATATCAGTTACTACACCAGCAATTCAATACATAAGGCCTCGTTAGCTGAAAGAGTTCAACGTACCATAAAGGAACGCATGCATCGCTATTTTACCCATAAAAACACATACAGATATATAAACATTCTGGGGTCATTAGCCTCGTTATACAACCGTTCGCACCACCGTACGATTGGCACAACACCTACGAAGTTTTAGAAAGAGGTACGCGCCCAGAGCCTGATGTGAGAAGAGATGGAGCACCGCCACCACACTCTACACGTTTCAAAATCAATGATTATGTAAGGTTATCGCGTTTGGGAAATAAATTTGTGAAGGGATTTGAACAAGGATGAACACGTGACATTTTTAAAGTTAGTGCTATGAGACCTAAAGGCGAGATAATGATGTATTACGTTGAATATTTGAATGGGGGAGGAAGTCGCAGGAGGCTTTTACCGCCAGGAGTTGCAGAAAGTGTCTTTTAATTCAGGAAAAAATGTGTTTAAAATTGAAAAAAGTTTAGGCAGCAAAGTTTCAGGAAAGAGAAAAATGTACCTGGTGAAATGCCTAGGGTACCCAGAAGCCTTCAGCACCTATATAAAAGCTGCTGCAATAATGACGCTTAAATAGTTTGCAACATGGCGCCTGACCAGTCTAGGGTGGATCGATTTTACATTTGTTTCGATTTCCATATTTTAATAGAGACAAAAACTTGCGCATGCATGATAAAATAGCCTCTGCAAAATCTTAGCATAATAGGTAATCATCTTCTGCCCCCGGCAGAGCGATGAAAATCATATTTTAGTAGTCAAAAGCGTATTTTTCTTATAATTTTTAGAATATAAAATTTTGCATGTGTGTTATTTCATGCCTAAGCAACGATATAAATGCTATGGGAAATATATAAATGCATTATTTAAGACAAAGAGCCGATCTGAAAATATGTATATTTTATACATATTTTCAGATCGGCTCTTTGTCTTAAATAATGCATTTATATATTTCCCATAGCATTTATATCGTTGCTTAGGCATGAAATAACACACACGCAAAATTTTATATTTTAAAAATTATAAGAAAAATACGTTTTTGACTACTAAAATATGATATTCATCGCTCTGCCGGGGGCAGAAGATGATTACCTATTAAGCTCAGATTTTGCAGAGGCTATTTTCTCATGCATGCGCAAGTTTTTGTCTCTATTAGAATATGGAAATCGAACAAAATGTAAAATCGATCCACCCTACCGGAGTGACCACTTCTCTGTCACACTCCCGTCCTCTTCTACTCTGTCTTTACATCCTAACAACACCCTGGCCAACTTTTTAAAAGAACTGCATGGGCGCATTGAGTTGGAACGTGATTCGTCCGAAGTTGGCGTTTGTGAATTCCACCTCGCCACCAAATTTTTAACTCTTGAAAATGAACAGATCATATTTCTGATCCTTAGAAGAGTCAACGAGTGTGAAAAATTAGGCATAACCTTAGACAACACTATGCGATCAGTCCTGTTCGGTGAGGTACAGTACTATAGTACAAAAGTAACACTAGGAATCCGTCATTATGACAGAGCCACGGAAATTGTGACGGGATTAACAAGAGTCTTGAAAAGTCGTACCTGACAAACGACTTACTTTTTGAAGTCGTAAACACAGACACGCCTGCACGCACGTTGAAGTTAAAATCAACGCTTATTAGAAATAGTAAAGACAAAGAGCTGTTCACAACTGTTGCCGAGGGTCGATATGGTGCAGCCCTCCAAAGAGGTACCTTTCATGAGGTACAACATGACTTGTCCAGCTTAATGTATCAGTTGAATTTGGAGAAATTGGGTAAAAGCTCTCCATTCCCCGACATGTGCTATATTTACAGCAATATCGTGGAGCATCAATTTGTTGGGGACACCAAGGCGCTCCTGCTGCGCATTGCACACATTCCCTACCATAGAGGGAAGAGTATGAGCATTACATATGACAAGCCCCATTATGTGAATGTTACGACGAATCTATTAACCAATATCTCAATATATATAAGAACGATTGAGGGAAAAAATTTCCCATTCGGTGATGGGAACTTAAGAGTGAAGCTACACTTTCGTCGCATTCAGTTAGTCTAAAGAAGAGTGAGATATCAGCGTGGGAGTGGGCTTGGATCCATTTTTTGAACCATACTACGCACGGCTGTCCCATTGTTGAAGAGGGGTGCTAGAAACCTCGGGAGGAAGGCGTTACAATCAGGTTTTAACGCGGTAGAAGACATAATGGGCGGAACTAAGCCTAAAGAAGCTCTAAATACATTTAAAACGTATACAGGACGAAATCATCAAAGATGCATAGAGAAAAATGCGTGGTGGCGGAAAGAAGAAGAGGGCTGTCAGAAAGAAGGGGTTACCAACACGTGCCACTAAACGTAAAAGGAAATAAAAAAGAAGTGTTCTAAGCGAATGAAGCCTATGGCTGATCATTTTTTTAACTGATATAAGCTGAGGACACTGCTCTCACGAATCATAGGCTGATTGCTACTTGTCGAGAGAGGTGGCACTATTTCTGACTCGTCATAGCGCGTTTCATCCATCCGTGTACCTCACAATGTTATAAATCGGAACTGTCCCTCTTTTATATGCCCCCTACACAGCTTTCTATTGAGCATAGCGACTTTATTACAATTAACCCATTAAACACAATTAGTTCGCCCAGTGCCCCTATAGAATTCGTGATACCCAGCTCAGGCCCATACTTTTTTGATCCAAACTGTATGCACATGTTCACTAAACTGCGTATAGCCCATTCAGATAGAACGGACTGCGATGATAGTTACTCTGCATACCATGAAACCAACTTTCTACACTCCCTATTCAGCCAGTGTGAGGTGTATTTAAATCAGGTTAACATCTCAGCAGGAACGGGTTATTACCAACGAGTCTATCTGGAAAATGTCCTCAACTTTTCCAAAGAAGCGAAGGACACCTTTTTAACCGCCGAGGGCTATTATCAGACTAAAGACGAAAGTAGTATAAAGGATAAATTTAAAATTCTAAAAAGAAGTTATACGAGTATTTTGGACATCTGCATACAGACTTCACATTCCAGGAGAAACTGCTTATGAATGGTGTGGATATGAAGTTAAAGCTCATCCGCACGAATCCTGAGATCTGAATAAATCTGGGACCTGATCAAGAAGAGTGCGCAAATCCCGTTGTGATTCACATCATGGAAATATATCTGCGCGTACGGCGAGTGAAATTAAGTTTGCCGAAATATGTAGAAATTGAAACAAATTTAATACACGCAACAGTAAAATACCCAATTAACTGAGTACTGATCAAAACTATACACGGTGCCAGCCGGTTTGACCTCGAAGGAGCTAGAAAACGAGGTCCTGGGAGTTCTACCGAAAAGGATATTAATTGGAATGCAGAAACACGCTTTGACGAATGGAAAATATAAAAAGAGCGCCTTTAAATTCGAAAATTTCGGCCTTAAGAATATAACTATATACGTAAAGGGCGTTGCATTGGGCGGGACCATGGTTACGGACTACTCATCAGACGCTGTGTTCGCGCGAAAGCTTATAGCAATCTGGCCCATATTGCCAGTGGCTGTGACGAGCTTGGGATTGGCTTAACGCAGAAAGAATTTGTCGATCAATTTAACCTTTACCCATTTGATGTTGCCCCCGACAGATCTGCTAGTGTAAATACACACTTAAGTCTACAACAATGTGGGAACATCTCAGTCAGATTAGAATTCGGCAACCCTATAGACGCGCCTATTAGTGTACTGGTATACCTCGAATCACAAGCTCGAATAGAGCTCGACCGTTTCAGGAACGTTGTCACAGACTTTCAAAATGGAGGCAAATACACTCCAGAGAGTAATGAAGAGTGACCGAGTCACACGCTCCAAATTTATTTGTGTATTTGCGAAGAATAAAACATTGAAATTGCCAACTACGAGAGATTGGTGTATCTTGTGGGGGGTGAGGGGATTCACTGGTTTGCAATCTATTTTAAAACTAGGGAAAGAATGTACTATTTTGATTCACTCGGCACTCGGCCCTGGAGTGACCATGTGGTTGTACAATTTATCGAACAGCTACATGTCCCTGAAATAGTCTGGAATCCTTACCGTTTCCAAGGATATTTTATTAATACTTGTGGCATGTACTGTCTTTCATTTCTCCTGCACATGTCATGTGGGAAGGGATTTATAAATTTCCTAACATTATTCGATTTGTCCGACACTTAGATGAATGATGAATTGGTATGCAGACAGATAAAAAAAGTTCCCATTTGTATGCACTCGTTGTATTGTGTAAAATTTTACATGTGTATATATAATTGTAACTATATTGTGTGAATTTTTACGTGTGTGTGTGTATATAATTATAACTGTAAAATGTCTCCATTAGTGTTAGTCTTATTTAATGGATGCCAGTTCTGTAAGCCGAAATGTACTAAAACATGCTTTCAACCATTTCATAAATTGAATGAAAATACAATGTGTTTTGTTCTTAAACACAAAAAAAACTTACATTAGCTCCTCGATGACCTGGCATTCGTTGGACCGGATGTGAGCCAATACCTCGACCTCGGTGTTCGGGTCACTGGGTTGGCTGAGCGGTAAAGCCTTCAAATCGTCGTCATTTATTTGCCTTTCACCAAAGCTGCCGTGAAAAGTAGCTATAACGCGATCAAGTTCCGCATCGGTCCTTTATGGAGAAATTAACATGATTAGTCCATACTGAAGCTTTTCTAATTAAAGTTAAATTAAATTAAAGTTTAATTAAAGAGCTACAATAGGAGAAATGCCTAGTATGGTGCCCGGCAAATTATAATCACAAAGCAGATATCCTGACAGGTTTCAAAAGTAAGATTAGCTGGATGTCCTACGCATCATCTGCCAGCACCGGGTAACGAGCCCAGTTGTTTACACATGCATCCTTATATACAGGTCGTCCGATAAGTGAGTGGCGATTCGGAAACAATTTATAAATAAAAGATAAAGGATAATAAAAATTTTCTTAGAAGGAATTTTATTATTAGTAAACTTACAATTAATTCGATAATTAATTGTCATAGGGATCAACCTGATCGCCATTTACACGAACAGCAAGCTGTATGCGTCTCCATGTCCTGTCTGACATTTTTTGTAAAAGTTCTTTATCCTCATTGATGTCACTTAACACAATTTCTGTGATTTTTGTCAGATCAGATTCACTTTGATTTTCACGGCCATTAATCTGCATCTTGAGGATTTTCCAGAGGGTATTATCCGGGTAGTCAAGTCCGGACTCCGCGGAGGCCAAGGTACAGGACCATACTTTCCGATCCATCTGCCAGGAAAATTTCTGTCTAAGAACTCACGCGCAGCGAAAGCGGTGTGTCCTGGAGCACCATCTTGCTGAAAAATAGGGTTGCGAATATTCGTATTTCTTAAAGCGGGTAGAAATCTGTTCTCCAACATTTCGATATAACTTCCTGAAGTAATTCGACCAGTGCACACAAATGGACCAATTAAACAATGCGCTGATATTGCACACCATATCATGATTCGAGGGGATACTGTTTTACTTGATCATAATAATGAGGATTTTCTTTCGACCAAAAAATCGAAAATTTGCTTTTGCCATCGCCATAAAGGGCACATTCATCACTGAAGAACGTACGATCTCTCTCGGCTTTACTTGGAAAAGCTTCAAGAATTTGTTGACAAGCATTAACTCTGACAGTTTTATCTTGTGGCGATAAAAACTGAACGGAGGTTGGGCGGAAAAGCTTTAAAATGCAAGTCTTTTTTCATCAATCATGCAGTGTTGATTTCGGAACATTTAATGCAGATGCACGCCTACGAATACTTTTGGATGGCGATTGTCGAATTGACACTTGAACATCATCTTCCAATCTTGCTCTTGCTTTGGGGCGACCACGGCGTTTTTTATCAATTATCATCCCAGTTGTGAATAATTTGTGTTCCCATTTTCTAATAATTTCGCCCTTTGGCGGCACATCATTAAATCTTTGTTCAAACCTTTCGCGTACTACCTTCATGCAATGCTTGGTTTTTCCAGATTCATGCCACCATGTTGCTGCTAATATCCGTGCTTCATATGTGTAGGGACTTTCATCACAAATTTTATCAACACGTGCGTCTACCTCAGCCATTGCAACGCCAATAATTAGAAATAATAAAAATAAAACAATGAAAAACCAGAATAAACAGGAATAAACATGAATTACTGCAAAATTAAAAATTTGGATTTCATGTGAAGCTAGCTTAATTGAAAAAACATAGACATTTATTAGATATCAAAGATATTAGAACACTATGCTAACTGACATAGAATCGCCACTCACTTATCGGACGACCTGTACACACACATATATATATATATATATATATAATTATATATGGGGGGAGAGTTACAATAAGAGAAAACGCTGATTAGGGCGCTCAGGAAATTATAATCACAAAGCATAATATCCTGACAGTTTTCAAAAGTTAGATTAGGTGGTTGTGCTACGCATCATCTGCCAGCACCGGGTAACGAGGCCGGTTGTTAACACATATATCCATATATATATATATATATATATGGGGACAGAGTTACAATAAGAGAAATCGCCGATTAGGGCGCCTAGCAAATTATAATCACAAAGCATAATATCCTGACAGTTTTCAAAAGTAAGCTATGCTACGCATCATATGCCAGCACCGGGATGGGATCTTAAAAGTTTTTAATAATTGTAAAATCCTCCCTGTAGAACTTTCTATAAATTTTCAAGTTATCAAGAAATGTATTATTACAACCACACCATATATATATATATATATATATATATATATATATATATATATATATTTATATATATATATAATATGAGAAAGAGAGATCTGCAAGCCGTTACAAGTACACTAATTTACAGCTCAAAAGGAAGATTAGCTGGATGTACTACGCATCGTCTGCCGGCACCGGGTTTCGCCCCCCTGGCAGATATCCTTTCACTTTGTTTTATTACGAATTTTTATAAATTATAACACTTGCACTGAATGAAACGATATATATATATATATATACATAGCCCGGTCTTCTGCTTAAATCAGAAACTAGTTTTTCAAAACGCATTTATTATGGCTTTTTATAAATTTACTAACACTGGCACTGAATGAAATGATATACGAGTATATATAGATAGCCCCACCTTCCGTTTAAATCACAAACTAGTTTTCCAAACCGCATTTATTTTGGCTTTTATAAATTATTTAACACTGGCACTGAATGAAACGATGTAATAGCCCGAATCACAAATTAAATTAATTACTTACATCTCGAAGGGTAGAGGCTTCTATTCGTTCAAACGGAGGATCATTGCAGATATCATTAACGTTTTGTGTGGAGAGAAGATCATTTCGGTCAGCCGCTCCGAAAATTACGAGCGCTGCCCCTGCACAGAGGTCTCCATCTTCAAACTGCGGGTAGCAGTAAAGCTTCATTGACTCATGACGATATATTTCTGTAGTACTCGTTGATAAATAGAGCTGTTGTGGAAGCCGGATGAAAATGACCCCTTTTATATGCACTATCCTAATTGTAAACACCCACAATAACCGAATTACGAGTTTCCTATTGGTCGTCGTTAAAATTTGGGCGATCTATAACGTGTATGTGCTACTACCCACCGACCAGAGTTCCTGGGGCCGTTCTCGGGATCCGCCCACTGTACTGTAATTGACCGATCCGTGAATTCAGGGGCGCATCAAATATAACTTACCAATTCCATAGATTTCTTCCAGAATCGTAGAGAGAGAGAGATGGAGAGATTTAGAGAGAGAGAGAGAGAGAGAGAGAGAGAGAAGGAGATAGAAAGAGAGATGGAGAGAGATAAAGAGAGAGAGAAGCTTTGTTTGGAAAATAAACAATATTATTTTATAAATTGTTTGATTATCATCATCATTATATATATATACATATATATATATAATATATATTATATATATATATATATGTTTAGCGACTTTTAGAATCATCTAAAACTGAAAATAATTTAGAGACAGATGGAAAGAGAGATAGAAAGAGAGAAGATTTGCTTGGAAAATAAAACTTGTTTTTCTGGGGCGCCGATGAGATGGGTGGGGGAAGGGAAATTTGAACGTATAATAAACGTCCATTTATTACATTACCTGTGCTAATATATATATATATATATATATATATATATGAAGGATTTACAATCACCCTAAAACTGGAAAATAATTTTTAAAAAATTAACTGGATGAGACGGGGAGATCGGCCGTACCATAATCTTCTGTTTTATTATCTTATATATATTAGGATGGGTCGATTTTCCACATGTTTTGAAATCGCAAGGTGAATAAGTGCCCAGTAGTTAAGTTTGGTTGAGAAATGAACCCCAAAATTTTTTTTAGAGCAAACGGATAAGGGCCTGCTTGCGGATTTGCAATTAAAGTTTGTTATGGTTTTTTACCCAATTTTCGTCATACGCGAGAGGTAAACTCGTCATTTTTGAAGACATAATATTTACTAATTATAGACGTAACAACTCAGTATCATTTTCTATCCCAAGAGGAGACAATGCCTAATGTATATCATGTGTTTTAAGTGTAAAATGATAAAATTTCGTTGAAAAAACATGCATTTTTGCTAATTTATTCACATATTTTGACTACAAAACTTGAAAAAATACTTTCAAAAGGTGATAAATCCAAAAAAATCACATGTTCTCATGGAAAAAGGAAAACTATTCATATAAATCATCATAAGATTGAGAATAATGTCCTTTTGACATAAATGCAGGACGCATCTTCCTGCTCAGTACTTTAGTAAGGATACATCTGTGACGAGTTTCGAACCCGTACACGGTATGGGAAGCCTCTGTCACTAATTTCACACTCTTCTCAACACTCTGAGAGTGAGAAGGCAAGTCTGGAATGTCTGGCTTAGTGTTAGTGTCCATGAATGACTGGATTTCTTCATCAGATAGGTGCTGTGTGGTAGGTGGTTCCATGACATCAGGATCAGTGAGGTCGATGAGCTCATGCCAGTGATTTGCATTCCAATTCACCTGGAGAATTTTCTTCCCTGCTTTCTGGTTGCTCTCCATTCTATAAATGAAAAATGAAAATGAAAATATAAATGAAAATATAAATATAAATAAAAATATAAATATAAATGAAAAATAGTACTCAAATATTGCTGTTTCAATAATACAAACAAATTACCCACTTAAAGTGACAATTATAATATTTTTTCCATATTTTTTGGAAAATAACAGCTTTGGCAAAAAAAAAAATAATAATTACAAGAAGAGCAAAATTTATCTGTGTCTGAGAGTGAGTATAGTCTGAAGCCCAAGATTCCTGATTCTGTCTTCATCATCTTTCACCATGGCGTAGATAGAGGATGTTCTCAGGTCGGAGGCAGAAAACATTACCCTGGATGTTCTGCTTTACAATGCGTTTCACATCATCAAATGGAATCAGCCTCAATCGGCTGATAGCAGAGAAGAGGATGCGAGGAGAATCATGCAGCTTAGAGGATACCTTTATCTCAAACCATGCAGGAGCATAAACTCGAACAATGTAATGGACCAACTTTTTCAAATTCAGGTTTGGTCTGTTGTCTCTTGTGTACAAACAAAGAAGTCGTATGGCAAGAGTTAACCATCTTGCATGGTTAAGTGGACCAATCTTCCAAGCAGCCCATCTGTCATCTACTCTGCCTGATCCGATCCCTCTGCAATACTCATACAGAAGCCTTTGATCATGACTGAGGTCTTTCAGTACTTTCTCTGGAATGTACCCTTCAATGATTGGAGTTTCCACAGCTTCAAACTGTACCTGAGGTTCATCCTGGATATCTTCTGCGCACCTTTGCCCAGGGGGCCCGCTGAAACTTCTTGGGCCAGTTGTCAATCCATCCATTTTATTGAAAAGAGCTTTTAGTGGGAGTTCATTCTGATGCAGTGCGCAACCAATAGTGTGCAGTTTCCTCCCCAGAGTTTCTTCAAGTTTTACCACTAAACCACTCTTCCAGCCAGTGTTGGTTGCAGTATTATCAAGAGGAATGGCTCGGATACTTTCAAGGCTATTATATTCTTCAAGAACACTGAATGTCTCCTGAGCAAGGACCTCACCAGTGGCGCCTATAACAGGAATTGTTCTGTGGGTCAAGTAGGCGCCAGGAGATTTTTCATCTTCATAGGTGAAGGTGAGGTGATGTTCTGCGTCAACACACTTTCTGAGAACAGTTTCCCCTTCAGGTGTCTCTATTTCTTTGTAAGTCATGGTATTCTCGTCAACCTTCCCATCCACACCAACACAAATGAGCTGTGTCTTTTTCTCCGATACCACACCCTCACTAACTATCCTAATTTGGGCTTTGGCCCTGTCTAATTTGCACTTGTCAATCATGATGTGATTGATGTCAACTTCAGGTCTCAGTAGGTGTTTGATGTCATGGAGCAAAGCATTCCCAAGAGCTGCGCCCAGATTTGATGAACATTCACCTCTGACAAGTTCCATAGCATATCTGGGAAACTTTAAAAGGCTGTAGTCTCCTGAAGGCCTCTTCCTAGGCTGCCATTCATCTTCTCCTTCCTGAAAATAAATGGAAAATATTAATGCGTTTTCTGTTTATTTATTTATTTATTTAATTTATTTATTTTTATTTATTTATTTATTTATTTATTTATTTATAATTATATATAAGTAATATAAATAAAAGGAAAATAACCTCGCCACCAGATGAACTGCTTGTAAGTCCAGGCAACTCTGTAGGCTGTATGAAAGATCCTACTAGCTCAACTTCTTCCTGAGGTAGTACATGTTGCTGTCCTTGTTTGGCCTTCCTGTCTCTTTTGGCAGCAGCTGTGTCCACTGAAGACAGCTGGTATGCACCCTTAGGACCTATTTTGGATCGCTGATCACGAAGGTATGCTCTTTCTTCAAGTGGCACCTTTGCATTTCGAGGGCAAACACAGATGATGTGTTCTTGTGTACACTTGTCCTTCTTACAGTATACTTTTGAATCACTGCAAGGCAAAATATCCAAAGAACAGGAACAGGCAGAAATATCAAAAAGTTTGTCGAAGTTAGCATCCAGATTTCGCTTGACACTTGCCTTAGCATGCTTGCGATTAATGTCTTTCACAAGAGTGAGTAGGTCTTTCACCTTTCTGTCAATGGATTTGTCATTAATCAAAGGCAGCCTTGGATTCACTGAAGACCAAATGGATTTTAAGTCCTTGCTTACTTGCTGCACTAAGGCCCCAAAATCTGCGCCAGGGTTAGCATGATTAAGGTCATAATAGTATTGAATCAGTTGCCTGTAAGTGCTTGGTTCGGTCATTAATAATATAATTCACGAGGACCACCTCCATATTTTTCCTCACTTTCCTTTCGGGTCAGGTGTCTTGTTTTCGCTTTCGGCATTATTTACACCGGAAAATCTGAAACATAATGAAAAGTGTTAATGCGAATAGCAATATGTAAGAAATAAGCGTGAACGGTCACAGGAAATATATTTTACCATTATTTTTTAATAAAGATGCATAATTAATAATTATATAAAAATACAAGCAAAACGTTGATATTTATGCTTATAGAAACAAATTAATAATTTTGGGTTTGCTTTGTTTTGGTTGCGCGTATGCCGCATACGGGATTTTACGCATGAAGCGACAACAGAAAAAATTTAAAACTTAAAAGCTAAATTCGCATTCTGAGCTTTTATCAAAATTCATTTCTTTTTGATTTTCACATTTCATAGATGAAACGACAACTACTGGATGTTTATTCGCTTTCTGGTATGAACTTCGACCACCCCTAATATATATATATATATATATATATGAGGGATTTAGCGGCTTTTACATTCACGTAAAATAATTTTAAAAATATTTAACAGAGATGGGAACGGCGGCGACGCATTCATCATCAAAGTTTTTGGTGTCAAAGTTTTTTACCTCTGATAATATATATATACAGGGTCCGCAAAAAAAAAAGGAGCATGACGAAAATGTTTACTGTACATTTATTTTTACACATAATGACAAATAACTTATTTTAGGCAAATAAGCAACAAATAAACTAAGTTAGTACCAAATTTCATGTCAATACGTCAAAAATTAAAGAAAATATAAAAGTTTTACTACAACATGTCATATAATTTTACAATTTCCAAAGAAAACGAAATTATAAGACTAAAAAAATTGTTCGATATGTTTGCCAGAAACCTCTACAACCCTTCGTAATCGGGGCCTAAATTGATCTATAGCTTTATCTACTTGATCTTGGGTAATTTCTTCCCATTTTTGTACGATAACTTCTTTCAAATGTTCGACATTTCGGATCTTATGCTTGTACACTTTCTCAGCCAACATTTCCCATATTCCGTAGTCTACGGGATTCAAATCTGGACTATTAGGGGGCCAATCGTTTGGGTAAAGCAATTCAGGAACATTATTTTCTAAAAATTCAATAGTTGACTTAGCGGTATGAGCCCGAGCGCCATCCTGTTGGAATAAGAAGTAACCATTATTCGCCAATCGTCTCATTTCGGGCAGCATTTATTCCAACAAAGTTTCAGTGTAATAGCGGGCGTCTACTTTGATGTTTGGCTCTACGAAAAAAACAGATGTCTTGCCTAGTTTAGACACACCGACCCATACCATTACGCTGGCAGAAAAATGATTACGGGTAGCACAAATTCTATCATCTGGTATTTCATTTTTACGATTAACTCTTGAATACACTCTGTCATTTTAGGAATTTCGCGGTGGTTCTACCGTAAACTTCTTTTCGTCAGTAAAAAAGCCGAGGTCTACTTTTTCGGGAGTGATATTTCTTAACATGCGTTCAGAACAAACAACTCTTTTCTGTTCGTTAATTTCAGTTAATTTCTGCCCGTGTATCCGTTTATAAGGTTTTAGTTCAAGGTCGTTTTTAATAATGTTTCTGACGCTACTTTCGGATATGCTCAACTCATTAGCAATTCTGGATGGTGTCACGTGAGTCCCTGGTCTGCCTTCTTGACTACAAATTCTTAGTTCCACATCTCTGATGTTTTCTTCTGTTCGAACTTATCTTGGCCTCCCGCTTCCTTGTTTCCTTTCAGTACTTTCAGTTTCGTCGATTTTTCTTAACAGCTTGTCCAACCCTCCTTTCGACCATGGTTTATTCGGAAACTCTTGTAATAATTTTATTGCGCCATAATTTTTATCAAGTCTATAATGTTTTATTAATATTTTATCTTCTTTAGAAAAGGGCATATTATCATTTTTATTGATTAAAATTATTTAGGCATCTGAAAAAAATAATTTAAAATGAGAAAAACATTAAATTTTTACGCGGAAATTAACTTTTTTTAGTCATTGCACGTTTGTGGCCATAAAATCTTTATTTTATCACCGATTTTGAGGAAATTTATTTTATACAACTCTGGGCTCTTTTATCTTTAGCTAGATATATAACATTTAAGGGTCCGGCAAAAAATGCGGGCGTGAGAGCAATTTTCGTCATGCTCCTTTTTTTTTGCGGACCTGATATATATATGTGTGTGTGTGTGTGTGGTGTGTGTGTGTGTGCTGGTTTTAAAGTAAATAAAACCAAATTATCAAAAGCTTCATAAAATTCTTAATAAAAATTGAACTTTAAATTGGGGCAATTTATTCTAGTTTAAATTACAATACATTAATATTATTATTATTATTATTATATTATTATTATTACTGATCGATAATTTGAACCATGTGCTAGCTGCAATGTATACAATAAAATAAATTATTAATTAATAATTGAAAATTCTCTTTCGCGTAATAATAGGGGAATCTATGTACGTTTGTGTGCGCTTCTTGGATGTTCAAACGTTGTGTGTGAACGGGTGATGACTGAGGGAGTTGGCGACCTATGAACGTACATATAGTTGTGTGTGTAATAATAGGGGGAATCTATGTTCGTTTGTGTGCGATTCTTGATTGATTGTTCAGCCAACTGGCTGATAATGCCTGGAGGTACTGGCTTCTACGCCAACTGGTGGATTTCGTGTTCTAAGTCAAGTGTTGCTACTATGACCACTCATTAAGCTTCCGTCTCTCGTGGCAGCTGGATGGTCTCTTCCTCTCTCTCTCCTCCTCTCTCTCTTAGGTTAAGTATACCAGAGCTGGGCACTTGCGCCATATTTTGCGGTACTGCGGTACTGCGGTACTACCAAACTACCAAACCGGCACCAAACCGGTACGCGGAAATTTGAATGCGGTAGCGGTACTGCGGTACTTTCAGCGATCCTTTGCGGTACTGCGTTATGCGGTTCCGGTTTGCGGTTTGCGGTAGTACCGCAGTACCGCAGTACCGCAAAATATGCCGCAAATGCCCAGCTCTGAAGTATACCCCTTTGGGGGATGAGGCCGTCCCAACTTCTCCTCCAAAGAGGTCAGGTGGACTCCC
Source organism: Bathynomus jamesi (assembly GCA_023014485.1). NCBI lineage: Eukaryota > Metazoa > Arthropoda > Malacostraca > Isopoda > Cirolanidae > Bathynomus > Bathynomus jamesi. The sequence continues at coordinate 149,995 of JAJOZX010002200.1, forward strand.
CCAGCTTTCTTGGGGAGTTCCCCCCCTTTTTTTTTGGCACCCTGAGTTTGGCACTGGGGGGAGGGGGTCCTTGCAACAAGGGAGTGTTTGGCACTGGCACTCATTGCAACATTTGCAATTGCATTGCACTCTAACCTTTTGCGGTCATACTACTTATATATATATATATATATAAGAAGTATGACGTTTTTTGTGGCTTTTGTTTTGTTAGCAGAAGCAAAAATAAAATGAAAATATTTTAATTATAAAAGAGGTGGATTGTAAATTAAAAATTTCAAAATTAAAATTACTCTTCTTTTTACTTTTAATTACTTTTTGGTACTGCTATTATTATTATAATTATATATATATATATATAGAAAGAGAGAGAGTATGTATATCTATGTATATATATGAGGCGTCGCGAGTACGACGGGCGAACTCGCCAAGCCAGTTTTGAGATAGTCGCGTTTAAACTTTGTGACTATTGTGTACGAGGAACACATATAATAGCGCGAATACACGCAATGAAAATAACTGCATTTTGAGCGTACGAGGCAGGTATTTGGCTATACCAAGTTGTCTGTGGATGGGGAGAGGGTTGAACTTTTCATTCGTGTAACAATCGCAAAATCGCCAATGTGGCGAGTTCGGCCCTCGTGTGTGTATATATATATATATATATATGAAGAATAAGTGAAATTAGTATTTGTACTTTACACACGAGTATAATAAGAGTATTAACCGATTAAATTGCTTGGCAGGATTTTCCACCTGACTTCAGTCTCCAAAAAAAGCACGACATTTCATTTCTCGGAACGTGCTTCAGCTTTTCATTCAGTTATGAAAAGTATAAGAAAAGCTAGCATTAATTATGTTACAATGTAATCGATTTAGCTCTTTCAAACGTGAGACTGCCTTAAATTGCCTTTGATTTGACTGTAGTCATTTGTCATTAAGTACTTCTACTTGATCTCGCTTCTTTAGAGAAAATCCGAATTTCTGCCAATTTTTGGCCTGTGTGAATTAGGAATTCATCCGGTAATGCTTTGTGTTAAAGGAATTGGAAATTTCCATCCTTTTCTAGGGGTAAAACAGCAAAATTAATGTTAAAATCGTGAGGTATTACAAATTACGATTACATTTGTTCAAACTCACAAAAGTGAAGAAAGTATTAACAGTTATTTTTAAGTAATTAAATGATAATAATAGGTAATATGTGATTAAAACAATTGAATTTTATATAGATTGAAATGTACAAACTTTATATATGTTTCTGTAAATTGTTCAAGAAATGCCGAATAATGCCTAATTTCTAGTCAGCCTCTTGATTCTCATCACAATGCGGATAAAAACTAGGACTACAGGATGTTTCAGGTCGACCCCAGAAATAAATCTAAAGGAATATTACGGAATTACTATGACAAACGTGAAATACCAAGTACCAAATACAAACTACAAATTCCGTCAATGTCCATATTTCTACGGTCAACCTGAAACACCCTGTATAATATGTTACCTTGTATTTTCACATATTTAGCATGTGTTTCAGTTCATGAAACAAATTTGATTTCATAACAAGTGTCTTTTTCTAACTTTAAAATTTAACATAATGAAAATGTGACGCCAAAAAAAACATATTCCAGAAATTTGTTTCTGATTCTTAAACTTTGGCCCTTAAGTACATTATATGGTATGGCTCATCACCGTATTGGTAAAAGACGAGGGCTGTCGTTGGTTCTTATATTAATGAACTTAATTTACTATCATTGTAAATATGTTCATAGTTGTAATGCAATTAATTCCCTTTATTTTAAAACGTTAAAATATAATTCGTGCCTCAAAATTTCAATTGTAAACATCTTTTTTTATAAACAATTAAACCCGTAAAATATCATAAAAAATATATCTAACTACGTTAAGTCTTTTTTTACTCTGTTTTTCTTACTTTAAATCCTTTTCATCAAGGCTTAAGGCAAATTAAATATTAAACTTCAAGCCAAATCTGAAGCAAACAATGTTCCATCACGAAAATTAAATAACTTTTTCACCTCATTTGGATTAGATGATTGAGCTGTCGGAAATTAGACTCGAAAATGATGTGACATCACGTTTAGTTTAACTTTGGGAAAAGAGACAAATATTTGTACGAAGGACCTCTTCCAACTCAGATGAATTATCAACAAATATTAATTTGAATTCCGTTCAGTTATCCGCAGGTATCTGTTACGCGAAATTATTTCATTATTGCGTTTGTTAATAGAATATTTTTTAAATGCATATTGCATGAAGGGGTTAGTTCAGAGTTATTAATAAACATAATAAATCATCTAATTATCTAATTATGCTCATAAACTCAACTCATTAAACTGATCCTATCATTCTGCACAATGGTAAAATATTTCATATTTTCCATGAACCGACTGAACTCTAACCATGCATATCATACTGCACCTGACGCATATACAGGGGTTTGACAAAAAATGGAAACACCTGATAGAAAAGTATAGTTTTTAATATATTTATAGTGCGTTATAGAAAACCGTTATTCGAGACTCTAATGTTGATTCTCATAGTGATTACTACGAAATTAGACATTAATCACGTTTTTCTATATTCCAGGCCATTTTTTTAAATAAATAATAAAATGAAGGATCTCTCAGATTTTCAAAGAGGTCAAATAGTTGGCGCTCGGTTCGCAGGTGCATCAGTGACTGAAAACTCAACGTTCTTCAATATTTCAAGAGGAACTGTATCCAAGGTGATGGCAGCATACAATAAAGAGGGGAAGACAACATCTGCAAAGAACAGTAGTCGCAAGCCAAAGCTCACCGACAGAGACAGAAGGACGTTGCAGAGGATTGTTGCGAAAAAACACAAGACAACTGCTACCAGAATAACGACAAAATTCAATTTACATCTAAACGATCCAGTATCAACAAGAACAGTTCGTCGTGAGCTTCACAAAGCTGGAATCCACGAATGCTAGGAAGCGCTGGACCTGGTGCACTGAGAAAGAAAAGTGGACCTTCGAGCAATGGTAGAGTGTAATATGGTCAGATGAATCGTCCTTTGCCCTTTTACCAACAGCAGGTCGAGTTTACGTTTGGAGAAAGCCAAAAGAAGCTTTCAACCCTGACTGCCTCTTACCAACCGTCAAGCATAGAGGAGGGTCAGTAATGGTTTGGGCAGCGATATCGTAACATTCATTGGGTGCTCTCATTATATTGCAGAATTACTGCAAATGAATATGAGGACATTTTAAGCGACCAGGTGCTTCCCATGGTGCAAACATTGTTTCCCACAGATGTTGCCATATTTCGAGACGATAATGCCTCCATACACACAGCTAAGTGAGTACATTCTTGGTTTGAAGAACATGAGGGATGAAGTCAAACGCCTTCCATAGCCTCTTCAGTCGTCAGATCTAAATATTATTGAACCCTTATGGTCAGTTCTCGAAAGTAAAGTGCGGAGCAGATTTCCACCACCTTCATCTCTTAAGGAGCTTGAAGCCTTCCTTCTTGAGGAATGGTTAAACATTCCACTAGAAACCATTCAAAACTTGTATGAATCAATTCCACGAAGAATTGAAGCTGTTCTGCAAGCAAAGAGTGGTCCAACCCCTTATTAGTAATTAGATCATGAATTTCCAACAGTGTTTTCATTATTTTCTCAAATCCTTTTGTGTATATATATATATATATATATATATATATGTGTGTGTGTGTGTGTGTGTGTAAGAAAAAGGATGGAAAGACTAATCTGAATTATAAAGAGGTATACTGGAGAAATATTGAAATCGTAACTACAAAACAAGGAAAAGGTTTGGTATTAAAAGGTTTTCCAAATTTTAATCTGGGTTTCGTTTTTTAAGACGTTATTCTATCGTACGACGTTATCTTCTTTAAATTCTATAGCCTGACACAAAGTCCCTTTGCATGAAAAACAAGGGCAACATACAGATATGCTGTAGTTGTACTGCAAAGGGACTTTGTAGCCACTCTGTATTCAGTTTGAGTTTACAAATACAATTTTTCCATGTTGAGTCTACAGATATACAGGGTGGTAGAAAAGTCTTTAAGGATTATATAGATACAACTATTTAGTTAACATTATACAGATAAGTGTTCAAAGGATGAAACAAATCAAACAAAAAGTCTATAAGAATTTGATTCATACAAATATTTTGTCAAATTGTAATTTAATCTTCAAAGAGTCCTCCATCCGCTGTTATATTTGTGGATTCTCTCTGTGAAACTCTTCATTGTTCTTCTAAACATATCAAGTGGGATCCTTTTCAGTTGTTCATCTCTTCTGTGACAAAGGGCATTCACATTTGGATAGATGAAACCAGGAGTGTAGAAATTGTCACACAAATAAGCCCAAAGCCAGAAATTACATGGGGTTAAATCAGATGATCTGGCTGGCCACTCGATGGGACCTCGCTGCCAAAGCCATCTTCCTTCAAGGTTCGTATTCAGAATCTGACGGGCAACTGCAGAGAAATGTGGCGGCGCTCCATCATGTTCATAAAGCCAATCCCTGCCAACGCCATTAGTAAACTGTGGTAAAACTTTGCCTCTCAATAACTGGCAATACCTGGTATCTCTCGATATGTCAAACGAAAATAGTCCTGAATAACCAATGCACGCCCAGACTGTTAGTGTAGCGTTTTACTGGGTTTACCCATCGTATTTTGGGGTCCATTTTCTCCCAGTAGTGAACGTTGTGTTTGTTTCCTTTACTCGTTAAACCGAAGACACATTTATCTGAAAATTTGATTTTTCCAAGGAAATGTGGATCACTGTTGAAATTTTGTCCCATTGTTTCAGCAAACTGCATCCGCCTACCAGAATCATCGTCATATATGACCTGAGAGTAAGTGGGTTTGTAATCATAGTACCATGTGATTTAAATATTTTTGCTACTGAAAATTTGGAAATACCCAATTCCTGTGCGACTTTTCTCGTTGAAGTTGTTGGATCGACTTGAAAACTGATGAGGACATTTTCTTTGTTGTTGTCTTCTGTCGCCGTTATCGAAGAGTGGTTGCATTTGGTGGTGGTTCATTATATTTTTGTTGAAATAAACACATACCTTCTTCAAAAGTATTATAAGAAATAGCCCAGGATAAAGATACTCTTTTTCTTCATTGCTGTATTCCATCCTTATTGACATGGTGGTGACTGGGGCTAGGGCCTAGGGCGTTCCTATCGTAGCCTAGAGTCATTCCTGGCCTTGTATAGTTGCTTTGAAAAAGTATCGCATAGACTGCAGTGATATCATTGGAATTTATTTAGTATTAACAAATTATTTGCATGTATAAAACCCTGAAAGACTTTTCTCCTACCCTCTATATAAAAAATATTATTCTAAACAAAATACAGGCCCTGTATAGGAACGGTTTGCGATTGCGGATATTTGTGGCCTTTTGGTCCAGTTTATGAGAGCAAGTCTCAGGTAGTTCGAGTGTGACTGATTGATACATGTAAATTTGTGCTGCCTTTGGGAGGAAACACAAACGTACAGTGCATCTTGTTCCTGAAGAATCATGCACCAAGACTGATAATCTCTGCAATACAAACTAACGAAAATTGCAATCAGTTGAATGCGGATATGGATGTTCTTTGGACTACATTAAGACAGAACATTGTTGCTTTCAGTGGTGATGAACCACGTACGAAAGCTTCGTCACTACTTTGACCCCTATTTGTTTGACATTGCTGCTGCGAGCTGCTCGTACCCGAAATGAGCGTTCGGGCGGAATGAAACTCTGTGTAAAAAAATGTTTAACGCTTCATACTTCCACTTAAACTATGAATGGACTAATGATTAAATAAATAAATAAATATATATACACCTCGTTGCTGTTCCGTGCGTTGGTCTCTCTTCACACGAAGGTTAAGCTGGTGGCCCCGCCTCTAGGTCTGGCCTGGTGGAGGAGCGAGTTGCTTTCTTGTTCTCTCCACCGTACATAGCCAGGTACACCCGGCTCATCTGGTATCGTCCTGAGCCATGCATCTAGTCTTCTCTTGAAGACTTCAACTTTGACTCCTGTAACGTTTCTGAGGTCCTTTGGAAGCTGGTTAAAAAATTTTGGGCTCCTGACAACCAAGCTATTTTCCTTCAGTTGTTGAGGAGGTCCTTTGTCGGGCCTTTAATTTGGGAATACTACAAATTCTACCTTTCCTATTTTCCAGTGTTGTTTGAATGGTACTTGGGTTTAGTTTTAGGTTTGATACCAGTTTTTCGATCATTTTCCATATGTAGATTATGGTGTACCTCTCTCTTCTTTCCAGGGAGTACAGATTTAGTTTACGTAGTCTTTCCCAGTAGTTGAGTTCTTTGCAGCGATCAATCTTGGCTGTACAATGTCTCTGTATTTCTTCTAATTTATTAATTTCTTTCTTTTTATATGGGGACGTCAAAACTGAGCAGTATTCAAGTTTTGCTATAATCAGTGTTTTTAGCAGGGGGATCATTACTCTCCTGTCCCTTCTTTTGAACGTTCTTAGTACCTGTCCCCCGACTCTTTTTTTTTCTTTATTTATCGCTATCTGATTTTATTTTTCGAATTTGGCGTCATCGGTCATTATTACCCCCCAGATCGATCGCTTTCGTGCTTCTCTGAATTTCCTGTCTATCTGAAGCATAAGATGCAGTCTGTTTAAGATCCTCTTTACTACCATATCTCAAGAGCTGAAATTTCTCGGTGTTAAATGTCATATTTTTGTCTTCTGACCATTTGTATATTTTGTTCGTGTCCCTCTGCAAGGCCTCCACGTCATTTACATCGCTGATTTTTCTGCTGATCTTTGTTTCGTCTCCAAAGGATGTTACTATACTGTTGCTGTTTACTCCGCTGTCTGTGTCCGTTAGCATGATAATGAACAGGAGTGGGGCCAGTACTGTCCCTTGTGGTACTGAGCTGCGTACTTCCGATTCTGATGATGATATACCTTGAAATTTGGCGACCTGTAGACGTTCTCTGAGGAAGTTGTAGATCCATTTTCCCACTTTGCCCGTTATTCCCATATATTTCATTTTATGTGCTATTATACCGTGATCACATTTGTCGAAAGCTTTAGCAAAATCTGTGTATATGACATCGTAGTTGTCATTGCCTTCCAATGCATCTAGGATATTGTTGTAGTGTTCTATTAGTTGTGATAGAAATGATCTACCTGATCGGAATTCGTGCTGATTTTCGTTGAAGCTTTCCAGTGTCTCCAAGAAATCATAAATTTTCTCTCTAACTATTCTTTTAATTACTTTGGTGAGGTGGGACGTCAATGACACTGGTCTATAGTTTTTTGCTTGAGATCTATCCCCTCCTTTATATATAGGGACAATGTTTGCTCTTTTCAAGATGCTCGGTACTTCCCCAGTGTCTAGAGATCTTCTCCATATCTAGGATAAAGGTGTAGCTATTTAATTTTTAGTTTTTAATCAATAATGCGTTCCAATTGTCCGGACCTGCAGCTGAATGTGGTTTCATTTGTCCTATAGCTCTCGCTACATCTGGGTTAAAATCAAAGTCTGTTATACTCTCCTTGCAATTTTTCTTCAAAGAATGCATCTATGTCAAGTATCGCTTCATCACTTTTTGGGGTGCTAAAAACTGATTCATACTGGGCCCTCAATGTTTCAGATATTTCTTTTGGATCGTCGGTTAGTTCACTATTTCTCTTCCTTAAGGGCCCAATAGCTATACAAGTATTTTGGATTTTCCTTTATTGCTTCTACCGCCTTTTCCTCTTCCCTGTCTGTTTGTTCCTTAACCAGGGTTTGTGTTTCCCAATCGATACCGTCCAGTTTTTCTTGTATTACTCTCCTGACATTATCTTTGCAGTTGGCTAACTTCGCCTCCACTCTCTTTCTTTTGCGAAATATTCTTCTCTTTTGCCTCTCTAGCCAGCTTCGCTTTCCTTTTGGCTGTGATTTTGGAGCATATTTTTCTAAAATTCTCAGCGTTTTTTTCTTCCAAGGTTGTTAGCATTTCTTCAGTTGTTTTATTCTCTAAAACTGTACTCCACTCTATTTGGCCCATGTGTGATCTGATTGCCTCTGAATTTATATATAGTCTTGGAGTTTAAGTTAAAGGCCCTAGATTTGCTTCTTTCCTCAATATGTATATTATCTTTTAATGTTGTCGTCATATTTGTTGATATCTCGATTAAGTTGTGGTCTGGGATAATGGTTGGGGCTATTTTTATATCAGCAATCAAGTTCGTGTTATTCGTGAATACGAGATCTAGGCAGTTATTTTTTCTGGTATTTTCTGTTATCTCCTGTGTCAGCATGAACTCATTTATGAGAACCATCAACAATTTTGCTTGCTCTTGGTCTTCTCTTGTGCCCCCCTTCTCCTGGTATATATATATATATATATATATATATATATATATATATATATATATATATATATATATATAAATATATATATATATATATATAAATATATATATATATATATATTCCTATCCACCTTTTTGGATTTTATAAATGGGAAGTTAAAGTCTTCGCAGATCATTATATTGGGGGATTGAGGGTTTATGGCCTTTATTAGCTTTCTGATGTCATCAATGGCCGCCGAGAATTTTTCAGTTGGGATGTTTGGAGGTCTATAGATGACTATTAGTATCACGGTTAGTTTTTCTATTTTCACTGCTTGGAGTTCCACAAATCTGTTTGATTTACATATTATCGTCTCTGCCATATAATGTCATAATAATGTAATCTTGTTCATTCCCTGTATACAGTCTCTCTTCGTTGTAAAAGATGAATTCATGTCCTGCTTAACGTCTAATTTGAATCTTAAGCATTTAATTTTTGCTCATGTGCATGTTTGTTTGTAATTCGTGATGGGAAGGCATATTTCAATTTCCATTTTTAGTTAACTCGGCAGATCATGATAACATCAGGTCTGTCAATATGCGACCTTGCTACAGCTACAGCTTGCTACAGCTAAAATATTTGTTTTGTCTTTAAATAATTTGCAAAGTAAATCAACCTATTAAGAATAAAAAAACAGATCAGCATTAAATAATAATGATGTCAGTAAAAATTTCAGTATATAAACCCATAAAATTTCTCTAATGTTCATTCTGAATTGGCTGATCTAACTTAGAGGCTGAGCATTACTTGTAACATTTTAGCAGTAAAACTACAGTAAGAAAAAATCTTTGTCTTATCCTTCGAGCCTTGCTCTCTTCAGAGAACTTAGTCTTAAAGAGAGAAAAATAATTTCCCGATATGTTACAAGAAGAATCGGGGAACCTTCAGAGAATTTAGTAAACTCCACAAAATCCTCCGATCCACTACAAGAAGAAATCGGAGTGTAGTATAGAGGAAACTACTGCGATTCCCTATACGGTACCAGCTACTCCAGAGTAACAAATGAGTTACTACCACCTAACCAGAACCCCGTCAACTTCGAACCGACCAAGTCCATAGACGGAGGGGTCAACAGATATATATAACACAGCCACCTTTACGGCGCGTTGTTCTATCCGCTCTTATTAAGTTGAAGCCCTCTGTATTTATCTCTTTCTTATCAATACAATGTTCGCAGTTTTTACAATTTCCTTGGCAATCCTTAAGATGAGTTTCTGTGAGGCATGCGATGTCCTCCCTTGTTTCGTCCATAAATCCTTTCAGGTACGAAACTTTGTTGAGTGATTGGTTTGTTCTTATTCCTTGAATATTAGCCAGGACAATATTTATGTTCTTTGTTTTTCGTTGCCCCTTGTGCATTTTAAGTTCGTTTTCCTTCGGTTTCGCTTGTTTCGTTGCCCTATGATCCTCCGAAAGAGATCCCTTTCCGCCTACCTGTTCTGGTAGCTTCTTGCCAGGAAGCAGTTTGGCTCGGGGATTTCCAGCTGTGTCAACTGCATGCGTAGGATGACATTTACCAGCCGTATCGTGTCTGCGATGTTGAAAAAAAATTTTTGTTCGCTTATTGTGTTCCTATTGTTATTCCTATTGTTATTCCTATTGTCATTTAAACTTTGTCCTTTGTTCTTTGGGTCCGTCGGGAGATGTTGAGAGTAGCATTTTTTTCTGTATTTGCTGGTTCCATATTTTGCCTAAGTCCTGCGGATGTCCGGGTGGTAGAATTTGCATCTGTCTCCAAATTTACAATGACCATTATTATAGAAGAAATTGCGTATTGGGGGCTGTTCATATACACATTTTCCTCTTTTAAATCTGCAATTATCTTTTATATAATATCTGCATATAATTCCTTCCCCATATTTACTCGTGGCCTTTGTTTTTCGCTCCTTATTGGGGGACAGTTTCACTCCGTTTTCTTGATTGTCTTCTTGTCTTTTCCTATTTGTGCTATATGTTATATTTGTGCTATCCGTTACAACTCAGAATGGTCCCCTAAGAAACTTTTATGTTTCCGTGCATGGAACAAGGAACTCTTTTTCAAGGCACTTAACACGTCCGTTAAGTGCCTTGCGAAGTGGACGCTCAAATTTTCCGTTTGATGTTTAAGTTTTGGAATTTGGTTAAAAATACAGTAGTTACCCTTTTTCCCATAGCTGGGACCTATGTGCTTAGCATATTTGCTTAGTAGATCGCTAGTGAGGGAAGCTATATTTTGGGGCCACTTTTCTAGTGACCCGTTGCCCGTGTTGGGCTTCCATCATGAAAAAGAAAAACTTTAGTATTTGCCATTTACCATGACTTATTCCGACTATAGTGGATTTAATTATCCCAGAAGAGTTCCATGCACAGTCTGTGTGTAATATATATATAAATAAATAAAGATTTTGTAGTTTCGCTACAATTAAAATGATGCTGTTTTATCTTTCATAATAGTTAAATGTATGTTTACATGTTTTCTTTCAGTAGTGACGAAAGATAATTCATGAACTTTATAGGTATGCTTTATTTTTATCCCCCAATCCATTATTCCGATTCACTCAGTACCGTCTTAATCATTGAAATCTGAAACCAGACAAAGGCCGAAAGGTGCCAGATACTGAGGACAGGTCAAGGGTTCAAATCCCGTTAATGCTGGTGATGATGATTTAAACAAAAATTTAAGGTGTTGCAACAAATATTTTGTTTTATTCATACTGTAGACTCCCAACTTTTGTTTCGTACTGTCAAATTAATTTTGTTTACTTATCCCCTTTTTTTCATATAAAATTTTAAAAAGTTGAAAATAAGTATTCAGCCTATGCTCTAGCCTGAAGGTCTAAATTTAATTAAAATTAACTCTCTTTTAAGTATTTAAATTATACGTAGACATTTTCTTTTTACAAAATATACTTTATCGAAAGTATATTTATTTTTGGTGTCAACTGAATTCCTTTTTTATATAGCAAAAAATAAAATAAAAACAAAAATAATTTTTTTTACAAAATACAAAAACTTTTTCACATCACAAAATACTTGTACATCTCTCCTGACCTTGCTTTTCAGTAGTGTCTTTACTACATAGGCTGACCATATTTCCTTGAGACAAAAACGGGACATTGGCATGGGAAAAAAGGGACGGGGTTATGTAATATTCTGTATTCATGAAAAAGTAAGAACATAAACCGGGACAAAATTGACATTTTTATTAAAACGACGGGACGGCCAGGAAATATAAAACAAACGGTACTGTCCCGTTCAAAACGGTACGTATGGTCAGCCTATTACTACAGTATATGTAACCTGGACATTAGAAAGTCGATAACATAATTCGTGATTTGAAAATTATTGATTAATCGAATGATTGAGTCGCAATATACAGAATTAATACGGAATTAATCAAGGCTAAAAATTAAATAACACGAAACTAAGACGTGAAAAACAAATGACAACAAAGAAGAAGTGATAGAAATGGAATAAACGAAAGAAGTGAAAATTATGACAAATAAGAAATAAGGTTTACAATAATAGTATGTTGGCAAAAAGTGCGAGAGGGTGGGGGATACCAGTGCTAGTGTCAGTGAGTGGAAAGGGTGGGAGAGAGAAAGGGGAAAAGACAACATTTTAATATCTCAAAGGGGAGGATGATAAGGAGGTGGGGGAGTCGCCCCCAAAATGTAGAAAATTGAATACAGAGTAATCGGTGCTACTGTAGTATGCGGTCTACCTACGATTCGCGGTCTACCTTTGAAGTATAGTTTCTTATCTTGTTTGCTAATTGCTTGTTTACATCCCAATGTTAATCGCCCTTGACGATTGGTTAGGTTTAGTCATGATATTTTCGTTAGTTTTAACGAAAATATCATGATTAAACCTAACCAATCGTAGGTAGACCGCATACTACAGTAGCACCTATATATATATTGTATATACACTCGTGTGTGTGTGTGTGTGTGTGTGTAACTTCATACTATAAACTTTAGCGGCCACCATATTAGACCATCGGGAGTCGAACCCCCGACCTCAATCTTTATAGCACAATTATATTTTGCATAACCTAACCTAATGTGGGGGAGTACCAGTTTAATATAAACTATAGTAACGTAACGTAACTTAACCAATCTCTCATGCACCATTCTTATCCTTATATATATATATATATAATGTGTCTATTTACCGAATAATAAACATTTACTAGGTGTGTATTAAAATAACTTATTTCTCAGAAAAGGCAATTTGGTACTGTAATAATGATTAAGGATGGGTGCATTCTATATATATATATTATTTCTATCTCATAACCCCTCAACATAAATGTATTTTTTGGGGTCGGAGCCTAACCCACAAGGCGCATTTAATACAGCAAAAAAATATTTTATTTGAAAAGTTGTATCCTTTGGTATCTACTCTTTGGAATTGAATTCAATTGAATAACCTTTATTAATAAGAAAATAAATACATTGGTTTCACAGTTTAAATTATATAAATATTGTGAAGCTGGATTATTTATTTTATTTTATTTGACTCTCAAGCTTTAGGCTTTAATGGGCTCTTATTAAAAATAAAACAGATAGTTATTATTAATAATACATAAATCATGAATAAGTATTATTAATAGTTAAGGTATGTATTAATCTTAAATTATCATTATCGATATGACAAATGCAAGGTCATTATTGAAGATATTATACCAACACCATACAAAGAAATTAATACTATACATGAGAGATAAGAACTGAACAATCACAAGTAATGTGTCTTTAATCCTAGATTATACACGAGAAATGAAAAAACTATAGTAATGTACATTAATCCTAGATTTTCATTAGTATGCCATTACTGGATCAATGAAAGAAAGCCACCCCAGCCTTCTTTAGTTAGCTTTATAAGGCTAACTAACGAAAATATAAAGACCTAACCTAACCAGTCGTCAAGGGCGCACAGTTGACTTAACGATTGGTGATGTTTGGTCGTGATATTTTCGTTAGTTAGCCATATAAAGCTAACTAAAGAAGGCTGGGGGTAGCTTTCTTTCATTCATCCACGTTATTAATTGGGATTTCAGAGTAGTTTTGTTATAATGTTACAATGTTTCAGAGCAACAAGGACCCTACGATCCACTCATGGCTGGTCTACCTAACCGTGGTGGCAGAGGGGACCTACAATATTACCTGGGTTCTGAACCACAAAAACCTTAATTAATACTATACATGAGAGATAAGAACTGAACAATCACAAGTAATGTGTCTTTAATCCTAGATTATACACGAGAAATGAAAAAACTATAGTAATGTACATTAATCCTAGATTTTCATTAGTATGCCATTACTGGATCAATGAAAGAAAGCCACCCCAGCCTTCTTTAGTTAGCTTTATAAGGCTAACTAACGAAAATATAAAGACCTAACCTAACCAGTCGTCAAGGGCGCACAGTTGACTTAACGATTGGTGAGGTTTGGTCGTGATATTTTCGTTAGTTAGTCATATAAAGCTAACTAAAGAAGGCTGGGGGTAGCTTTCTTTCATTCATCCACGTTATTAATTGGGATTTCAGAGTAGTTTTGTTATAATGTTACAATGTCTCAGAGCAACAAGGACCCTACGATCCACTCATGGCTGGTCTACCTAACCGTGGTGGCAGAGGGGACCTACAATATTACCTGGGTTCTGAACCACAAAAACCTTAATTTTACTACCTTAACCTATACCTAAATTAACAACATATACATCTAATCGATTTTTAAACATGTTTATAAACATGCTACTAATTACTTCTACCGGCAACTGCTGTCTCGAACCTTCTACTTGTCAGCTTACACCTGTTATTTCTAGTTCTACTATATTGTGCTATTTCCAAAAAGGTATCTCTATACCCGTTATCGAACCCATTCATAATTTTAAAAGCCTGGATTAGATCACTCCTTACCCTCCTAGTCTCGAGTGTAGTCAAATTTAACTCCTTAAATCCATCCTCCTACGACTTTGACATAAGCGACGGAATCATCTTAGTTGCTCGACTTTGAACTCTTTCGATTTTGTCTATATCCTTGCGTATATATGCGGATTCCAAAATTGGACTGCGTACTTCAAATGGGGTTCAACTAATGATTTATAAAGAGGAACAATAATATCGCGAGATTTGTACTCAAAATTCCGAGCTAGAAAACCTAGCACTTTGTTCGCCTTATTGACCGCTGCTGCACTTTGCTTCACTACTTTTAAATCACCAGTGACTATAAATCCTAAATCTTTTTCCTGTTCTACGCTTGCTAACTCCTCCCCTGACATATTATACGCAAAACTACCGTTACGCGAACCGACATGTAAAATTTTGCACTTATCGACGTTAAATCTCATTTGCCATGTGACCGACCAATCAACGGTTTTATTTAGATCTTCCTGGATTTTACCTCTATCTTCATTTATCGGCCCACCACCCAACTTCGTGTCATCTGCAAACTTTGAAACTGTACTGACTACGCCGACATCTAGATCGTTAATATATATATAAGAAAAAGCAAGGGGCCCAATACGGAACCCTGAGGAACGCCACTCGCTACATTAACCCAAGAAGACTCCACTCCGCCAACGACCACCGTGTTTCCTACCTCGCAACTACTCTTCTATCCAATTTATTACTACACCTCTGATTCCATGAGCCTTAGTTTTTGCAACGAGTATTTTATGCGGTACGGTGTCAAACGCTTTTTGAAAATCTAAGTACACTACATTTACCGCCCGATGACTACCGTAAACTTCAATTCCGCTTTAGAAAAATTCTAAAAGATTAGTTAAGCAAGATTTATTTCCCCTAAAACCGTGCTGAGTATTTCTAATCAAGTTATGCAATTCTAAGTGTTCAATTATACGATCCTTAATTATCGACACCAGTAGGTTACCTACAACCGACGTTAAACTGATTGGCCTATAATTTCCCGCCGCACCTTTATCGCCTTTCTTAAAAATAGGTGTTACATTTGCTAACTTGAAATTATCTGGTACGCACCCGTCAGAAATAGACGCATTACAAACTTTGTTAACCGCACAACAATGCTTTTTTTTTAATTCTTTTAGTTGTATGGGATATATGGAATCCGGCCCCCTTGATTTAAGCATTTTCATTTTACAAATATAGTGCACTACCTCCCTAGCACTCACCACACTATTATCTAAAGTATTACCATTATTGAAAGGTGTTACGTCTGTGACCGTACGGATATTCGTTACATCTTCTATAGTAAAAACTGACGTAAAAAATTCAGTTAGCAGAGAAGCCATTTGCTTGTTCTCGGAAACTATCTCAATGTCAGAATTTCTCAACGGCCTAACAAACGCTCTTTACCGGGTTCCTATTATTGACGTATTGGAAAAATCGGGAGGGGTTTTCTTTGCCGTTACGAGCTATGGAGCACGCTTGGACTTTTTTTATTACGCCTTACGATTTACGCCTTAAAGATATATAATTGTTTCGAAACCACAAATTGTCTTTATCGCATTTATGCAGACTATAAGCCCTATCTCTACTCTTTATAATATCCCCTACTCTAGAAGTAAACCACAAGGGCTTGTTATTTACTTTCGCACGCACGCTTAATTTTATACGGTACACATTCCTCATTTATAGTCCTAAACACTGTTTCAAACGATTCCTACATTATTTTTGCGTTGGAGGTCCCCATTACGTTTTCCTAATTGACACATGACAATTCATTTCTAAATTTACAAAAGTCTGCGCGCTTGAAGTCAAGGAATTTAATCGAATTACCTGGTTTCGAGTGACTTACTGAGAGGACAAACTCTACCATATTGTTATCGCTATTGTTTAACGGCTCTATTACTTGAAGATCAGTGATAAGCCTATCATCCATAGTTATTACTAAATCAAAAATACTGTCCAACCTCGAAGGTTCTCCAACCTTTTGAATGAAAAACTATCCTCGAGAAAATTAACTAAATGATTACCTTCCGCGTCTCCCTACATTGTATCGTAATTCACGTTAGCGCAATTAAAGTCACCCATAATTATGGCCTCTTCACTTCCTATTATTCTTTTTAGTTCACGATATAATGCTTCGTCCGTACCAGCTGTTTGATTACACTGAACAACAAATTTTTACTTTTATTCTGTCTCAGTAACAAACAAAGCTAGTCTATTTGAAGTCGACGCTGCTGATTCCGAAAATGTTATCATTTTGGTGTATCACACGTAGTTTCCATGAAATCTTAAAAAAATATTATACAGTTATTGTGTATTGTATATAATATGTATAATATTATAGCAGTGTATATTGGATATAATTAATTAAATATTATACAAAATGTTAAAAAATATTAACATCACACATACTATAAGAGTAGAAATACACACGACGTAATAAGACAAACATCGCATGTGGTCAGAGTTGCGAGATAATAAAATAAATGAACAGCTTTTACTACAAAAATTGAGACAGAAATTGGATGAATTTGAAAATTCGCCCCTCACCGTCCTTCATGACGGGCCTCTTACCTTCCTTTATAAGGTTTCTTTCATGCTCTTTCATGAAACATATTTAAAAAACATGAAAAGGATCAATTTGAGAATTTCCTCCTTGGGTTCCTTTCGAAGACTTCACGGTCTTTCATGAAAGATATTTAAACAAACAAACAAACATTCCCTGACGAGATGTTGAGTAGGAAAAATTTCATAGCTCAATTTACGCAGCGTTCCGGCGTGTTCCGCCGTGTCCAGTTAAGAGGTCCCCATTAGTTTTATCTTTCAGGAAGCGTTCGTGCAGGGGGGGGGGAGCAACATTTCCATTCACCAGACTGATATTCTGTATATATATATATATACATGGTGTTCCATAACATGCAGGACGCACTTTCAGGATGGATTCAGAACTTGAAAACAATGAAAAAGTTCCATTCCATTTCCATTCATCAGACTGATATTCTGTATATATATATATATATATATATATATATATATACACACACATGGTGTTCCATATCATGTGGGACGCACTTTCAGGATGGATTCAGAACCTGAACACATTGAAAATGTTTTTATAAACATATGCCCGAAATCGCTTTGTTTCCGAGTTACAGCCCGTTTTGTGTTCCAGCAATTCTTTCCGCAAACTGTTTTCAAACACTGCTTGCCGACAATGTTTGTGAGTGTGTACGAGACTTATTTCATGTATGGCCTTGCCGATTGTAATATTTCGTACACTCTGATATGTTTTAATATCGTTGAGTGTAGAGCCATCAGTCAGTCAGAGGTGCATCGCGGTGTTTCACTGTCCGCATTTGTAACTTCTTACCGTGAATAAGTGCAGCCCAGTGAAAAATAAACCTTAAAAGTTTTTGTTATTCAGTGATAGTGTGCATTTGAAGTGAAAATGGAGGATTATTCAAACAGAGAAATGGCAGACATGCATCTCATGTATGGACTTACCGAGTGTTATGCGGCCGGAGCAAGACTTCTGTATGCGGAAAGGTTTCCGAATCGCCATCTGCCAAATAAGAAGACCTTTCAGAGAATAGACGAGCGACTTGGTGATAGAGGATCATTCAACAAGCGAGTTTCAGATGCTGGTAGATCAATCAGCGCCAGAACTGTTGAGTTGGAGGAGCGGCGGTAAAGATCAGGAGGATACTTGCTGGAACACATAACGTGCTGTAACTCGGAAACAAAGCGATTTCGGGCATATGTTTATAAAAACATTTTCAATGTGTTCAGGTTCTGAATCCATCCTGAAAGTGCGTCCCACATGATGTGAAATACCTTGTATATATATATATATATATATATATATATATATATATATATATATATATATATATATATATACCTTACAGGAAGAGGATAGAAATCAAATAACAGAGTCGCCTTATGACTACAGAGCTTGGCATTCAATTTTGAACCTTATATCCATAAACAATAGAGACTGAACAGAAGAAAACTTAAAATAAATATTTCATGCATGAAAATGGGTTTAACAGACAGAAAGAGACCTAACGAGATGATGTATGGGTCTCAAAACATAGAGCAACTTGCGTTATGTTCATGGAGCCATTTTTACCGTATAGCTAGCCGAATACATTCATTTCTTTCTTTAGGTTAAATGTAGAATGTAGATGTTATGAAAAGCAAAAACCAGATTAATTATGATTCAACACCTATACAAATTTCTGAATTAATATTTGTATTATTATGAAATTAGAATGATAGAAATATTAACTAAATTAAAATAAATTACATCTAATTGTGAATTATAGGGATAACTCATACTTTTCCAATTTTGAAATCAAATATTTAATCAAGCAGATAAACTGGTAATTTTTTTACTATCAGTCCGGTCTCTGGAAACTGAAAATAAAGTTTACCATAAGACTCTTTACATTTTTCTAAACAACTTTTATTAAGTACAATATGAAGGCAAATGCTGATTAAAGCTATAAAATTAATGTTAAGAAATTATTTTTTTGAGCGATAAAATCGCCGATCATGTTTTTGGGAGTGATAAAATGGCTGATCCCACAAAGTTTAGGAAGGTACCGCTAACAAAATTGGGGGGTTTGACCTGAACTCATAAGATTTTAGTGTCACGATGGCGTCGGTTTGCGATGGTTGTAATTATTCACTGTGTTTAACTTCATGCAAATTTTTTGATGATGAAGAGGCTGCATTTAATTTTAATGTAGAACACGGTGTATTGCTAAAAGAATTAATTTGCCCTAAGAAAAACAAGGAAGGTATTGTTTGTGGTAATAAGTGTGTGTTCGATAAAAACAGAAAAGCATTTCGTTGCCATACGTAAGAGTAGTACCTAAAATTAGGTTAGGTTAGGTAGGTTAGGTTAGGTTAGGTAGGTTAGGTTAGTATAGTTTTACGGTATATATAATATATACAGTGAATATATACAGTGTTCGTTTTACTACATATATATATAAATGTATATATATACCTTTTAGGTCACTCATGTTGGCTGTTTCTACAATTTCCATAATTTATATATCAATGGATTCGTTTTTACATCGCGAATGCGCCCTAGATAGTCTCTACTGAAGGAATTATCCGCATTTTAGGGTATTTTTTCACAGTTATACCCCAAAACAAACTTCGTGTCGTAACTTAGTTTTGGGCCAGTTCCCTCACTTGAGACTATCCAAATCGCATTCCTGGTGTAATAACGAATCCATTGATCTATAAATTATGGGAATTGAAGAGACCGGACTGATAGTAAAATTACCAACTGTTTTAATTATTCACCCATCAAATATGTTTTTCTACCTCTAATTATCCACTCAAACATTATTATTATTATTATTATATGTAATTAATTAGTTATCTTAAATTATTTTCTTAACCCTTATTGTAAAATTAGTTTCAGATCTACGAGAGGTAACAATTGTTGTGTTTCTGACGGATAAAGTGCGGAAGCGATTCTACAAATTTTTTTGGCGAAGGAAGGAATATATATATATATATATATTATATTAGTGTAATACAGGCTTTAAAAGAGACCACATTACATAAATTTTATATTTTAGAAGTACAAACAACAAATTCTGTTTTCCATCATTGCCATGACTTCTTTCTACAGTAGTAAATAACAAATAGTAACTAAGTTTTTGTAACGCAGTAATTGTACGAATATTGCTTGCTATTATTATTATTATGTAGCTCAGCACTTGTCTTTTTATTTTATTGTTTCTTTGTCTACAATTAAAAACTTACTCAAAGCTACCATTTCATAAGAGAAGCAACGTCTATGAGTTTAAAGAATAATATTACTTTCTTAACTTATTTCAATTCAAATAAGCTTACCAACAGCATATACGCACGCACACACACACACACACACACACACACACACACACACACACACACACACACACACATATAAAACGGAATGAAAAGATAGCTAAGTTTGTGCTAAAAATACTATTTTTAAAATATACACCTGAAAGAAAACTGGCTGCTGAGTTTTCTTAGGGTATACTATTTTTAACTGAGATTCTTTCTGTACATGTATTTGAATTGTAGAGAAACTTTTATCAACAATCTTTTTAGTTCCAGTCATGACTAGAACCTATTTACATTTCTTCAATTAATACTTCTCTAATTTAGCGTCTGTTAACTGCTTCCTATTTTTTCTCGTAATAATCCATTCTTTTCACTTTTCATTCGCGCCAGTCAATCATATCATTTACAAAAATGTACCTGTTTGTAGCAAGCTGATCCAATCCACAATCTTTACAATCTCAAGCATACAGTTATACATCTTTGCACGAATAAACTGTTATAGCTTTATTACTTTTATGTTCACAGATCTCATACAAAAGTCAACAGTATTTGTACAAAACATTAATAAAGAAAATTTTTAAAAGTCAATATATGTATATAATCCACCATACGCTTTTTACGCATGTATTTAAAATGTAAAACTTAATAACTAGCCATGCATATTTACACAAGTCATGTCGAAAGGCATATTATCATCATATCATCTCTCTCTCTCTCTCTCTCTCTCTCTCTCTTTCTATATATATATATATATATATATATATATATATATATATTTTATTTATTTTATATATGTAGGCGTCATTCAAACAGAAGACAGGAAGTGTTTGAACCCTGTTTCTCCCATCACTCTACTTCTTAGCTGATCTTTTTCCGTGTCTCATCTACCCTGTCAGCAGTGCAGCATGCTCTCAAACACACACCTCTTTTCATATTCCTCTCTCCATATACATGCAACTTACACACTACTCAGGCTTTTCAAAAAAGTATAGTTTTCAGCAGCCTCGGAGATTCGCAATTGGCTCCTCTTTCCTGCCTGCATCGTATATATTACCAAGCAAGTCTCTCTACAGTTTACATGTTTCCTCATTTTCTAAAATTTATAAATTTCTTTCTTATTGCTTTCCTTATTGTACCGGAGAGCAAAACCGATTTTTTATATGGTACCTATTTAAGTATTATGTTGAGCGACATAGCTAGATAAGCCCCGCCACAGCTTAGTTTTTTTAACATAATCATGAAACATGAAAAGTTATATTATTCTTTATAATTTTTTTAGTACCTTACCTACCAACAAATGTTAAATCAATTCTGTTGTAATTTTCCGAATCCTCTGCATAATTACTCAACTCATTTCAAGTAATGAACTACTTTCTTTCGTGAAACCAACCAGCTATTTAAATTAGCTATTATTCCACTGTTCACCACATCACTTGGCAAGACACTTAAAAAGCGAACCTTGTAATAAAAAGTTTGCAAAAAAATATTTATATATTTCTATCAAAGTTGAGGGCTTGCTAGTTTAAACTGATTCACATCCTTCAACAAAATCCCACCGTCAACCTCAATGCACTTTGCAACTCATGTGCATCCAAAATGCGCGCGAGAAATTCGTCTCGTGTATCCACCTTTCTTTTGTAAACTTGACTTTTCATCCATCCCCACAAACAATAATCTAACGGAGAGAGGTCTGGAGACCTTGGTGGCCATTGAATGGGACCACCGCGGGGGGAGGAAGAGCTGAGTGCGCATCAGATTCAAAGAGCTCTATCTCCGTAACCATTCAGAATTAGACACATGTTCATATGAACTTTTTTTCTCACCATGACCAATACTATCACCTCCCGAAGTATTGACCTTTCCTCCTGAAACACCCTGTGTATACATACAGTATATCATGAAATTTTCAAGTCTGAGCTAAATGAAGCAAATCTAACCTTAATGTATACAAGGTTAATATTTTTATTTTTCGCTATAAATTAACGCCTTTTTGTAATTCATATTATGCTATCTTTACAATTTCTCAGTCGTTCCGTCGGCTTAACATTATCAAATATTTTAGTATTCTATAATTACAGGCGTCTACAATGAAGAGTGCAAAGCAACTCTTTAATAGACACATATGCAGTTAATGAGTTCTTTAGTTGTGCAAAGCCCAATCTACTTACAAGGTTTCTCCTCAAAAATGATATCAACTACCCTTAGTGAAATAATACGTTACAGATGACTTAACACGTTAGCGCCTAATCATAGCTGTACTGAAACATCTGTCAACTACACATTCAGCTCTAAACTCATCGACCAAATATTCCTATTATACAAGTAACGCAAAGGTACCATATTGCATATAAATTTTGGCGTTCTTAATAATTGACAATGAAGATCTTTAAATTTTCAGCCCTTTTTTTCCAGCGCATAAACGCAATAAGTGGCACCACTTTCGCACAAAGTATCGTACGTATATATATATATATATATATATAAATAGGAATATGAAAACAAGAGATACGACTCTCAACATTTATTGGCCAAACGTTTCGGTCCACTCAGGGGCCATCTTCAGTGACTAAATAGAAGCATCTAAAAATAATCATAAAACTAAAGTAAATACAAATGTCAAACTGTACGATAATAAAATCTAACACAAAAAAAAGTTAAAAAGTTGTTAAAAAACTATCTGGATTATAAAACAAAATAAAAGTAAAATTAAAACAAACTAAAATTTCAAAAATTAAAAGTTTAAAAATGTTAAGTTTAAAATTTAAAAATTTAAAAAGGACTAACCTGGATGGTAAAAGTTACAAATAACAAGTGGAGAGAAAGGAAAAAACAACTTAAGTTAGTGCGTTGGTTGCGTTTAAAAGGTGTTGGTTGGTTAGGAAGTATGTAATTTTATCGAGGAAAGGCTATCGTTTAGTTCAGGATTTAATTTCTTGATAAAAAGGGATTCTAAAATTTTAAGATCAAGTGAATTAGGAGCAGACGACAAAATCGCAAAGGAGTCCTGGGGGCACGGGTGGTCATGGGTCTCTGAATGATGCCGAATAGCAGAGGATTCAGGAGTGGAAAGAGGGCGAGAAGTTCGATAAGAAAAACCCAAATGCTTCGAAATCCTAAGTTTTAACTGTAGGGCAGTCTGCCCCACATAACGACTTTGGCAGGTCGCACATGTATATAAATAAACAACAAAGGATCTCAAAAGCACGGGGAGGTGAACTTTATGGCGAAAAAAGGATTGCAGAGACTTAGAATTAGAATTAATGATTATAAAGTCGCATTGAGGGAAGTGTCTGTCCAAAATAGAGTGGACATCTTTATTAAGTTGAAAAGTTAGTTGGTCTAAAAATGGAAGCTTAAGATAAACCTTCTGTTTCGGAACCGTGGAGTGAATTATTTTAGGTGAATATAGGTTATTTAAAAATTTAGAAATTAAAGCCTCAAAAGTCAAAGTACAATAAAAATTATAGTTGAAAAATCTCTTAAGATACTGAATTTCTAAGTCAAATAAAGACCAACTTGAACAAAGGTGATAGGCTCTAAAAATACGACTTTTAATACTAGCCAGCTTAAAACTAAGTGGAATATTGCTGAAAAAATGAGTACCGAGTTGGTAGTAGTTGGTTTTCTGTATACTTGTGTTGAGAAGCCTGTACTGTGTTTATTTATGGTAACATCAAGAAACGAAATTTTATTGTATTGTTCTACTTCCATAGAGAATTTAATATTAGGATGCTTAGTATTAATGTAATTTAAAAATAAAGGGGCATGATCTTTATGCTTAAAAATGACAAAACAATCATCTACATAACGTTTAAATAAAATAGGTTTAAAATCAAGCGGGCAATCCCTCAGCCACTTTTCCTCGTGAAAACAAAGAAAACTGTTAGCAAAGGACGGACCAAGGGGCGAACCCATTGCCATTCCCTCGTGCTGGTGGAAAAGTTCCTTATTAAAAAAGAATATAGTATCCTGGACTGATAACTTTAAAAGTTATCAGTCATAAAGATCACCTCCCCGTGCTTTTGAGATCCTTTGTTGTTTATTTATATACATGTGCGACCTGCCAAAGTCGTTATGTGGGGCAGACTGCCCTACAGTTAAAACTTAGGATTTCGAAGCATTTGGGTTTTTCTTATCGAACTTCTCGCCCTCTTTCCACTCCTGAATCCTCTGCTATTCGGCATCATTCAGAGACCCATGACCACCCGTGCCCCCAGGACTCCTTTGCGATTTTGTCGTCTGCTCCTAATTCACTTGATCTTAAAATTTTAGAATCCCTTTTTATCAAGAAATTAAATCCTGAACTAAACGATAGCCTTTCCTCGATAAAATTACATACTTCCTAACCAACCAACACCTTTTAAACGCAACCAACGCACTAACTTAAGTTGTTTTTTCCTTTCTCTCCACTTGTTATTTGTAACTTTTACCATCCAGGTTAGTCCTTTTTAAATTTTTAAATTTTAAACTTAACATTTTTAAACTTTTAATTTTTGAAATTTTAGTTCGTTTTAATTTTACTTTTATTTTGTTTTATAATCCAGATAGTTTTTTAACAACTTTTTAACTTTTTTTTGTGTTAGATTTTATTATCGTACAGTTTGACATTTGTATTTACTTTAGTTTTATGATTATTTTTAGATGCTTCTATTTAGTCACTGAAGATGGCCCCTGAGTGGACCGAAACGTTTGGCCAATAAATGTTGAGAGTCGTATCTCTTGTTTTCATATTCCTATTGAGGATAAGGTTCCCGAAGAACATTTCTATCGTAACTATATATATATATATATATATATATATATTATTAATGATAATAACAACAACTAATACATTAATTTGCCAATAAACAAATATATATATACGTTATATTATCTCCCTCCATTTCCAATTCACAAAAACGCTTTATTTCATTTAAACCAGTCAATGCCCGGAGCTGTAAAATTCAAAGTCAAGTTCATGGCCCCAACCCATTAGTAGAAAGGGTTCATTTAATTTCATATAATTGACGTACCTTGCATACCTAGTTACGTTCATAAAACGAAAAAAGAGATTGACTTTCCCCGGATACGCCCCAGTTAAAATCTAAAATAAATGTCCCCGCCATTCTAAACGGATCTGCGAATAAAGGATTCAGATTAATTTAATTATTATATTATTCATTCAGTATTTACTCCGAAACGGAAGTCACACGCTCCTCGTGCTAGTGACGTTACCACCTCGCGTGACTGACGCTGTGGAGATTCCGGTTTTTATAATATAAAAGAAGGCGCTCCACGCCCTTTAATCAGATCTCTGCACGCGGCAGTTACTCGCGGATCTCCGGATAAAGGGCAAGGCCCAATCCGTATAGAGGAGAAGCGAACAGACAACATTAGATTAAGCAACGTCAGACTAGCCCCAAGGTTTGAGAAAGAGGGCTTGAGTGGCGCTAAGAAGTCTTGGGATAAATTATAACGGAGTAGTAAAGTAACTTTGATTTAAAGTCGAACCAACAACGACCTGGCAATAGATTAAATTCAGTTTCAACTATTAAGGCATTCTGATTCAAGCAAATTAAAGAAAACCTAGCCAAACGTCTTCTTGTCCCCAGGATCCCATAAACCGCACTCACATAGGAGTGTCTGATGAAATAAGACATAGCGACGAATTCTTCGGGTTGTCATTATCGAGAATACTTTCTGTTATACGGGAACAACCTGGAAGAAAAAAAAAAAAAATATATATATATATATATATTATATATATATATATATATATATATATAATTATTTCACGAAAGTAACACGTGAATAATATTTACGATGAAAATACAGAAGTTAGTAAAAATACTTCAGAAAAATTATATTAGTGGCAGATTGGCATTTAAAATATTCTTCTTAAAACTTCTTTGTCACTGATTTTCTCTTGTAGTTTTCATTAGGAGCTTCTCGCATCAATGTCCAGCAGTAATCAGCTAACATTGCCGGATCTCACCTCCCTTGGTAGCGTTTCTCCATAGTAGCTATATCTTGGTGGAACCTTTCTCCATGCTCATCGCTTACGTCGCCGAGGTTTTCAGAGAAGAAATCTAAATGGGAGTGCAAGAAATGGATGTTTAGTGACATATTACATCCCAATAACCTATATGCTTCAATCATGTCCTGCACTATTTTTTCATAGTTAGAGGCTTTGATGTTCCCTAGAAAATTTGTGACAACATTCTTCATGGCCTCCCATGCCACTTTTTCTTTTCCTCTCAAGGCATCATCAAACTTTTGATCTTTCATGAGCTCTCTGATTTGGGGACCAACAAAGATCCCTTCTTTTATCTTTGCATCGCTAAGTCGTGAAAACTTTTTCTTCAAATATTTGAATACCTCATCTTCCTTGTTCATTGCTTTGACAAAATTTTTCATGATGCCAAGTTTGATGTGAAGTGGCGATAAGTATATTTTCTTGGGGTCAACTTCGAAGAGTCAATAAATAAACGCCAATCTTCAGATTTGTGCTCATGACCGAGAGCTAACAGCAGTTCATTTACATTATTACAGTAGCATAAACCACCTGACGAGGAGGAATACTGCATCAGATCTTTTTGGCGAGTGCGGAACGCCGATATGCTTGTATCTTTTGCCAGCAAATTCCATTCACGTAACCTTGGAGCCCAATAATTCCGCTTTCTTTTTCGGAAGGTCCAAATCTCTCACGAGATCATTCAGCATAACCTGCGTTATCATACGTGGTTTATTTGATTCAGGTTGCTGAAAGTCTGTATCTTTAGTGTCATCAATTTCCATTGGTTCAACTTCAGACTCTTCATCCAGTGTCCATGACTTTGGGGGAGTTGGAATTGGGTTATCATCGTCATGTAGTACTGGTCTCATGGCAGATGCAAGATTTGGGTATTGAATTTTATGTTTATTTTTGGCAGAGAATCCTGAAACGTTAGTCATACAAAAATAGCAATCCGTTAGGTGATCCTTGGGCTCTCTCCAAATCATTGGTATGGCAAATGGCATAGATTTGCGGGTACCTTTAATCCAACCCCTAAGAGTGACGGCACAGGAAATGCATGAGATATGAGGTGCCCAGGATTTGTCTTGGTCGCCTACCTTACATCCAAAATAAGGTTCGTAAGCCTTCTTCACGAGTCGGGTCATCGTCTTCCTCTGTGCCATTATGGTCAGTTCTCCACATACGTAGCAAAATGTATCTCTGGGATTAATACAGTTTCGATTCATGCTGGCGGAAAATTATTGAAATCACGGAAAACTTTTTGGAATGAAAAACCAATTTTTTCTACTATGAAAAATTTTAAAATTTGAGCAAAACTTGAAAAAAAAATCTTTCTTTTTATTAAAAATCTGTTTGTTTAAATAGCTATATTTTTTTAATGCAAAAAATACTATTAAATATAGTTAACCTGGAAAAAAAAGAAAGTAAAATTAAATTAGTACACTTAATTTTAACAAATATTTTGGGAAAACTCTGAGTAAATGGAAATATTATTTTCTCGAAAACTATGGGAGATAGAGAAATTCTGAAAACATATTTGGAATCAGCATCAAAAGTTCTATAAGAAACACCAAATAGTTTTCAAGAAACAAAAATGTTGTTCCCTAGTGTAATCAAACAATTTAGATGAGTTTGAAAATTGCATATATTTAGACAAAAAGTATTAGATATTACACTGGTTTCGTGTCAATTCTCAGCATGTTTCACCGCTCTTTCAGTCATAGTGACCTTCATCGTCCCAGAACTATGGTCTCGACAAAGTACAGTGTGTTAAATTTACCAACAAGGATAATCTATGTTCAGAACTATGAACAATTCCATAGGCAACATCAACTAAATCTAAATGATAACACCTTTCTTTATGTACATGCAATAGCATCAATTGGTTGAACCTTTTCTGAGTCGTGTTTTAAATCAGATACTTTTTAATACGCACGAGACTACTAAACGAGCGCTCACTAGAGGTAATGGTGGCTGGTATCACTATAATTAACTTTGCTTATGTGATCACAGATGAGATAAGAGATTACTGGCCAGGTGTCAGTGATTTAGAGTATGTGACTAAATCACGTAGGATTAACTGCTCAAGGGTACTGTGAACACAAAGTTGGTACTGAAGGTTGCTAGATGTGCATGTTGTCTTGCAGGAAGGAAGACTGAGCCCTAAAATGAGGTTACACTATCTAATTCTGCTGTGAACGTCAATCCTTTTGCATCCTTGTGAAGCACCTCTTTACACTGGACATACATTTTGTAGTCTGCTCAGTTATGGGTATTATAATGAGGTCCAGGGCTTCATAATCTGTCTTTCTGTAAAAACCTTCAAGAGCTTGGCGACCTTCTGGTGGAACACAACCCTCTTCTAGCCTAGTGGAACTCTTCTAAATCGAGGGAGTGAGGTTACATCTACCTGGCAGAAAACACCTAATGGCAGTGCTTTCTTTCAAAAAAGACTAGACCCTTCATCATTGCGCATATTTCAAAGTTTTAACAGTCATACCAGGAATAGCCTCTCTCTCTCTCTCTGTATATATATATATATATATATATATATATATATGTGTATATATACATATACATATATATATGTATGTAAAAATGAAAAAGGAATAATCCATATTCATTTTCACATGAGGAGCTAAAGTCGCGTGATGCGATTTTGGATAAAAACTTTATTTGTTGCTTTCTATTTTTGTTTGTGTAACAACCCTACGATCTACCATTTCTATGGTTTAGTCGTATCCATATTTCCATATCTTATCTTGACCATTACCCTATATCAATTTTTATTAAATATTCATTTTTTACTCGTGTCAGTCTACGAAATGGTGCGAAACTTTATGCCTCCGTACCTGTTCCTTCAAAATCGCTCAAATATTTTGCATGTATTATTTTTTTTATTTGTTTTAGTGCGTTTACCCCTCGCAAGATATTCATAAATGCTTATGCAAGTGTACGCAATTCGCTAACCACAGCAAAAGCATGCTCTTCTGAGCTAAAAACCTTCCTTCGCTTGCCTCGGATTTATAACACAGTGTCATGCGTTATGTTATATCTCGTGTGTGCCCATGTACTTTGTGTTGTACTAATAACCATATATAATAACCATATATGATAACCATATATAAATATAAAAACACTGTACGAATTGTAAACGACGTAATGTACTTTAATAAAATTGTAATTAAATGTAAGAATTGAATATAATGTAATGTACTTTAATAACGATAATTAACGATAATAAGCGAATGTGAATCATTGATAATCGTAATCATAATTGTAATGAACCAAAATTACAAAGTACTCAATGATGTACTTAGATTGTACTTATGTGCAACTACAAAATTATATCGCCTTCATAAAAGTATACTCGGCGAAAACACGATTAGTTTTTAATTTTTTTTTAAATTTTTATTTGGAATCTTTCATCTGATCATGTGTTTAAAGGGGGGAAACTTAACCTTCAAACTGTATTCCCCCAAAATTTAGATTATATGTATAAAGCATGTAATTGTAAAAGTCACTTCTTCTGCTTCTTAGACTACATTCCCTTGTTAGCAGCCTCGCTGCGGGGAGGGGGCAGAGGCCCCTTGCCTCCTTAATTTTTAGATTCCGGTCTGAGCCATGGTCGAAAGAGGTCGAACCTCTACCCCTGTAAATTCAGAGCACTACCTGTACATTTTAGAAGTAAACTACAGTCAAAGAAAGATTTTTTATCTTTTCCTTCGAGCCTTGTTCTCTTCAGGAATTATTCAGTAAAGTCGATAAGTTTAGTACCAAGAGAAAGTATCAGAGTATTATAGAAAGAGAAGAATTAACAACTGTCGACACTATAGTGAGAGAATGAAATTAGAACATTATAGAAGAAAAGTATCGCGAAAAAATATCCGTTGCTGCCTCCCAACCAGAACCCCCGTCGATTCGAACCACCCCAGGGCCATAGACGGAGGGGTAAAACATTGGCGACCCTTTAACCAGGAAAAGAAACTGACGACCCCTGCATCCAGGATTCATCCAGTCTTCCAGAACCCCCGGAACTCGAACCAACCAAGCACATAGAAGAAGAGGATTTTAACAAGTGGCCACTCTTTGGCCAGGATAGAAATTACCCTGCATCAGGATAAAACTTGTAGCGACCCTACTACCAAGATAATTAGAACCAACAACCAGTTGACCGGCGTGTCACGACTTCTAGTTCGTCACATTCACCCTTGAACCGGTATGTCACGACTCCAAGTTCTCCACGCCTAGTTTTCATCCAAGAACAAATGGCCAGCAAGACACGTCTTCAGAACACGTCTCTAAGGATTTCGCCGTAGGAATCAGGTTAAGTACAAAACTCTTTTTTAAATACTCTCTAACCATTTGAAAAGTCAGTATTATTAACAGTTAATATTTAGTATTGAACCAGAATTAACAAAAAACACTGAACATTTCAGACACCAGTGATACATTTTTTTTATTGAAACAGTAATTGCCACAGAAGTTAATTGTCACGGAATTTAATTGTCACAGAAGTTAATTGTCATAGAGTTATTGTCACAGTATTATTGTCACATAATTAAATGTCACAAAGTTAATGTCACAGAGTTAAAATTCACAGAATTATTGTCACAGAGTTATTTTCAGAGAGTTATTTTCACTATTATAGTTAGTATAGAATAATTTTATTTTATGTATCAAACATAATATTACTGTACTTTCGCGTACATTCGAGTGAAATGTTGTTTTTTTTTTATTTTTGTTTACAATTTTTTTCAAATTATTGAATTAAATTGACTTGCAAATTAAGAAAGAGAGAGTTTATAGAGAGTTTATAGATATAGAGTTACTTGAAGCAGTTTCAAGTTCCATTTTCAGTTTTCAGACAGTTTCAGTTGGTTGCACAAAGAGGGACAACCAAACCCAGAGAATAATAGACTTCACTTGGTAGCAGTTCAAGTGCAAGTCAGTTTCAGTTTCAGTAGACTCCACTGATAGCAGTTCAGTGCAGTCCATTTCAGTTAATTTAAGTTACTTGGTTGCTTCCAAGAGGGACAACCAAACCCAGAGAATAATAGACTCCACTTGATAGAGTTCAAGTGCAGTCAATTTCAGTAAATTTCAGTTTCTGTCAGTTTTCAGTCATTTTGAAGTTTAAATCATTTGGAAGTCCAAGTCAGTTTTCAGTCAGTTCAAGTCAGTAGGTTGCATCCAGAGGGACAACCGCCCCAGAGATTTGTAGAAATACTTGATAGCAGTTCAAGTCAGTTCAAGTCATTTCAAGTCATTTTAAGTCAGTCAGTTCAAGTCAGTCAGTTCAAGTCAGTCAATTCA
This sequence comes from Bathynomus jamesi, assembly GCA_023014485.1. Lineage (NCBI taxonomy): Eukaryota > Metazoa > Arthropoda > Malacostraca > Isopoda > Cirolanidae > Bathynomus > Bathynomus jamesi. The sequence continues at coordinate 181,455 of JAJOZX010002200.1, forward strand.
AGTCAGTCAGTTCAAGTTAGTTTAAGTCAATCAGTTCAAGTCAGTTCAAGTCAGTCAGTTCAAGTCAGTCAGTTCAAGTCAGTTTAAGTCAGTCAGTCAGACAGTCAGTTTCAAGTCTCAGTCAGTTTCAAGTTAATCAGTTTCAATTTTCAGTCAGTTTCAAGTAGTTTCGAAGTTTCAGTCAGTTTTGAAGTCAGTTTTGAAGTCCCAAGTCAGTTTTGAAGTCCCAAGTCATTTCAATGCAGTCAATTGAATTCAACTTTTTTTTTTGGTTTAAGAGAATTTACTTTAAGAGAATTTACTTTAAGAAAATGTAATTTAAGAATTTAATTCAACCTTTTTTTTGTTGTAAAAGAGAATTAAATTCAACCTGAATTGACAGGTTTGCGTCTTTAGTTTAACCTTTTTTTTTTTGTTTGTAAGAAGGAAATTGGCCGATTTGTCTTTTCTTTTCATGCCATTGTTGCGTATATAAATATATAGGTAAAATGATATATTTTATTAATTGTAACAAAAAGCGTTTTTACAAATGTTTGTAACGAGTTTTATAATTATTGTGATTGTATGATGAGAGTAATAGTGTAATAATTAATCGATCATGTCCCAATGACTTCCTTTTAAATTACTATGCTGAGGAACATGCCGTCCCTCAGTTTTGTTTGAACTCTTTTAATTTTTGTTCTAAGTAGTGTGAAAAGCAATCTTTTTTTTAAAAAGAGCAAAGTGCTCACGAAAAGACGTATTGTCAATTTCAGACATATACCCCCCGCTTAGTCACTCAATTCCCCCGAATGTAGTACTCCAAACTTTGTTTAGTACTATGGAACACAGCCTCAATTTAGGTTAAGTGGTTTTTCTTTATTTTTAAGAATATTATATGTTTAGTTTATTATAGTTTATAATTGATTTCTATTTTCAATTTTTATTTTATTTTATTTTTTTTATTCGATTAATACTGAGTAATTGTAGTAGTCGAACTTAATTAATTTTGTGTCGAAATTCAATTTTAATATCGTGAGATTTACTTTCATTAATTGTAAGTTCTTCTAAGTGCGTTTAGTTTATTATCTTAATACGTGTAACTGATTTAATTAAATACTTAAATACTACCTTGAACTTAAAAGATTCTATAACCCTACTCTCAATTTAAATTATTATATAACTTTGTTAATTCGAAAACCTCCCGAATCCTTACACACACACACACACACACACACATGTATGCACACTATATACACTATATATACACACAAACCTTATGCTAAAATCATTGAATATCACAATAAACTATTTCATTTCGTGTAAGTGCTAACTATGCTATTTAATCTTAATCATTTTTGCTTTCTATTTATATCTTGCTCATGCATTTATTCAGTTAATTTAACAATCTTCTCAGCTAATCTGTTCCTCAAAATTATAAGATACGCACTTTATACCTAGTACACACAAATGCACACTAGACCACAGGTCTATACATCATCCATTACTTAATTCGATTTTTACATACAATAGTCAATAAAACTAGTTTATAGATTGTACGATCATGGTAACTTTGAAAATTCCTGAACTTTAAAATTTATATTTTTCCCTTTTACCCACTATTCATTATATATGTAATTTTTCCCACAGTAAATAAATTTTTGTTAAGAATTAAACAGAATCAAAATTGTTGTAGAAAATTTAAAACTCATTGATTGTTTAAATTAAAGGGTTGTCTAAAATTAGATTTGATTTTCTATTTACTGTGTATTGTAACTTAACCACCCCGACTTATGCTGTGTATATAAATTTGTAATTATAAAAACCATAGTCATCATCCAGTTTGAATTAGTTGGGATGTTATATTAATTGTATTGTATTGTATTAATTGTATTATATTATTGTATTAATTAATACCATTTTAGAGGGGGGAGCACTGTAAAAATGAACAATGAATAATCCATATTCATTTTTACATTAGGAGACAAAGTCGCGTGATGCGATTTTGGATAAAAAATTTATTTGTTGCTTTCTATTTTTGTTTGTCACAACCCTACGATCTACCATTTCTATGGTTTAGCTGTATCCATATTTCCGTATCTTATCTTGACCATTACCCTATATCAATTTTTATTATATATTCATTTTTTACTCGTGTCACTCTACGAAATGGTACGAAACTTTATGCCTCCGTACCTGTTCGTTCAAAATCGCGCAAATATGTTTGCATATATTATTTTTATTTTTATTTTTTTAAGTGCGTTCACCCCTTGCAAGATATTCATAAATGCTTATGCAAGTGTACGCTATTTGCTAACCACAGCAAAAGCAAGTTCTTCTAAGCTAAAAACCTCCCTTCGCTTGCCTCGGATTTATAACACAGTGTCATGCGTTATGTTATATCTCGTGTGTGCCCATGTACTTTCTGTTGTACTAATAACCACATAATAACCATATATAATAACCATATATAAATATAAAAACACTACGAATTGTGAACGAAGTAATGTACTTTAATAAAATTGTAATTAAATGTAAGAATTGAATATAATGTAATGTACTTTAATAACGAAAATTAAAGATAATAAGCGAATGTGAATCATTAATAATTGTAATCATAATTATAATGAACCAAAATTACAACGTACTCAATGATGTACTTACATTGTACTTATGTACTACTACGAAATTATATCACCTCCAGAAAAGTATACTCGGCGAAAATACGATTAGTTATTATTTTTTTAAAATTTTTATTTGGAATCTTTCATCTGATCATGTGTTTAAAAGGGGGGAAATTTCACCTTCAAACTGCATTTCCCAAAAATTTAGATTACATGTATAAAGCATGTAATTGTAAAAGTCACTTCTTCTTCTGCTTCTTAGACTACACTCCCTTGTTAGCAGCCTCGCTGCAGGGAGGGGGCAGAGGCCCCTTACCTCCTTAATTTTTAGATTCCGGCCTGAGCCATGGTCGAAAGAGGTCGAACCTCTACCCCTGTAAATTCAGAGCACTACCTGTACATTTTAAAAGTAAACTACAGTCAAAGAAAGTTTATTATCTTTTCCTTCGAGCCTTGTTCTCTTCAGGAATTTAGTGAGTAAAGTCGATAAGTTTAGTACCAAGAGAAAGTATCAGAGTATTATAGAAAAAGAAGAATTAACAACTGTCGACCCTATAGCGAGAGAATGAAATTAGAACATTATAGAAGAAAAGTATCGCGAGAAAATATCCGTTGCTGCCTCCAAACCAGAACCCCCGTCGATTCGAACCCCCCGGGGCCATAGACGAGTGGTAAAACATGTATATATATATACATATATATATATATATATATATATATATATATACAGGGCGTCCCAAAAAAATGTATACACACTTTAAATACTTATAAAGGCAGTGTTTATTAAAATACATTTCATTTTCAAAATGTAATAGAATCTACAGACATTATTTAATTGTTTGGTCAACGCCTGTTTTCAAACTGACGTCCGTTCTGGTCCAGGCACTGCTGATAACGCGAAGCAATGGAATCGCAAACATCACGAAACATTTCGTTTGGTATTTGTGTGCATTCTCGTTCAATGGCTGCTCTCAATTCAGCGACTGTTGCAGGTTTTATAGCGTAGACTTTGTCTTTTAAGTATCCCCATAAAAAAAAGTCTAGTGGTGTGAGGTCTGGTGAACGCGGAGGGTATTCTACGAAACCCCTTCGTCCAGTCCACATCCACATCGTGCCAAGTACCACTCGCAATACTCCACTCTTCGGTCCGGATCATCTTCATTAATAGCATGGACTAATCTTGGAATGTAACTTTTCCATTGACAGCGCTTCAAAATGCGTTGGACAGACGATTCTGAAATTCCTACCTCACGACTCGCTTGCCGCACAGATTTTCTTGGACTTTGGTGATACGTTTCCAGTACTCTTTCTTGCTTTGTGGGGCTTGTCGATGTCCGAGGTCTTCCGGAACGCTTCTTGTGGACATTCTGAACAGTTCCATCGGCTTCAAACTTATCTCTAATTCGAGTGATGGTAAGTCGCGTTGGTGGATCTGTTGGAAACTCCCTCCCTCAAAATTGTTGTAGAAAATTTAAAACTCTCATTGATTGTTTAAATTAAAGGGTTGTCTAAAATTAGATTTGATTTTCTATTTACTGTGTATTGTAACTTAACCACCCCGACTTATGCTGTGTATATAAATTTGTAATTATAAAAACCATAGTCATCATCCAGTTTGAATTAGTTGGGATGTTATATTAATTGTATTGTATTGTATTAATTGTATTATATTATTGTATTAATTAATACCATTTTAGAGGGGGGAGCACTGTAAAAATGAACAATGAATAATCCATATTCATTTTTACATTAGGAGACAAAGTCGCGTGATGCGATTTTGGATAAAAAATTTATTTGTTGCTTTCTATTTTTGTTTGTCACAACCCTACGATCTACCATTTCTATGGTTTAGCTGTATCCATATTTCCGTATCTTATCTTGACCATTACCCTATATCAATTTTTATTATATATTCATTTTTTACTCGTGTCACTCTACGAAATGGTACGAAACTTTATGCCTCCGTACCTGTTCGTTCAAAATCGCGCAAATATGTTTGCATATATTATTTTTATTTTTATTTTTTTAAGTGCGTTCACCCCTTGCAAGATATTCATAAATGCTTATGCAAGTGTACGCTATTTGCTAACCACAGCAAAAGCAAGTTCTTCTAAGCTAAAAACCTCCCTTCGCTTGCCTCGAATTTATAACACAGTGTCATGCGTTATGTTATATCTCGTGTGTGCCCATGTACTTTCTGTTGTACTAATAACCACATAATAACCATATATAATAACCATATATAAATATAAAAACACTACGAATTGTGAACGAAGTAATGTACTTTAATAAAATTGTAATTAAATGTAAGAATTGAATATAATGTAATGTACTTTAATAACGATAATTAAAGATAATAAGCGAATGTGAATCATTAATAATTGTAATCATAATTATAATGAACCAAAATTACAACGTACTCAATGATGTACTTACATTGTACTTATGTACTACTACGAAATTATATCACCTCCAGAAAAGTATACTCGGCGAAAATACGATTAGTTATTATTTTTTTTAAATTTTTATTTGGAATCTTTCATCTGATCATGTGTTTAAAAGGGGGGAAATTTCACCTTCAAACTGCATTTCCCAAAAATTTAGATTACATGTATAAAGCATGTAATTGTAAAAGTCACTTCTTCTTCTGCTTCTTAGACTACACTCCCTTGTTAGCAGCCTCGCTGCAGGGAGGGGGCAGAGGCCCCTTACCTCCTTAATTTTTAGATTCCGGCCTGAGCCATGGTCGAAAGAGGTCGAACCTCTACCCCTGTAAATTCAGAGCACTACCTGTACATTTTAAAAGTAAACTACAGTCAAAGAAAGTTTATTATCTTTTCCTTCGAGCCTTGTTCTCTTCAGGAATTTAGTGAGTAAAGTCGATAAGTTTAGTACCAAGAGAAAGTATCAGAGTATTATAGAAAAAGAAGAATTAACAACTGTCGACCCTATAGCGAGAGAATGAAATTAGAACATTATAGAAGAAAAGTATCGCGAGAAAATATCCGTTGCTGCCTCCAAACCAGAACCCCCGTCGATTCGAACCCCCCGGGGCCATAGACGAGTGGTAAAACATGTATATATATATATATATATATATATATACAGGGCGTCCCTAAAAAATGTATACACACTTTAAATACTTATAAAGGCAGTGTTTATTAAAATACATTTCATTTTCAAAATGTAATAGAATCTACAGACATTATTTAATTGTTTGGTCAACGCCTGTTTTCAAACTGACGTCCGTTCTGGTCCAGGCACTGCTGATAACGCGAAGCAATGGAATCGCAAACATCACGAAACATTTCGTTTGGTATTTGTGTGCATTCTCGTTCAATGGCTGCTCTCAATTCAGCGACTGTTGCAGGTTTTATAGCGTAGACTTTGTCTTTTAAGTATCCCCATAAAAAAAAGTCTAGTGGTGTGAGGTCTGGTGAACGCGGAGGGTATTCTACGAAACCCCTTCGTCCAGTCCACATCCACATCGTGCCAAGTACCACTCGCAATACTCCACTCTTCGGTCCGGATCATCTTCATTAATAGCATGGACTAATCTTGGAATGTAACTTTTCCATTGACAGCGCTTCAAAATGCGTTGGACAGACGATTCTGAAATTCCTACCTCACGACTCGCTTGCCGCACAGATTTTCTTGGACTTTGGTGATACGTTTCCAGTACTCTTTCTTGCTTTGTGGGGCTTGTCGATGTCCGAGGTCTTCCGGAACGCTTCTTGTGGACATTCTGAACAGTTCCATCGGCTTCAAACTTATCTCTAATTCGAGTGATGGTAAGTCGCGTTGGTGGATCTGTTGGAAACTCCCTCCCTCAAAATTGTTGTAGAAAATTTAAAACTCTCATTGATTGTTTAAATTAAAGGGTTGTCTAAAATTAGATTTGATTTTCTATTTACTGTGTATTGTAACTTAACCACCCCGACTTATGCTGTGTATATAAATTTGTAATTATAAAAACCATAGTCATCATCCAGTTTGAATTAGTTGGGATGTTATATTAATTGTATTGTATTGTATTAATTGTATTATATTATTGTATTAATTAATACCATTTTAGAGGGGGGAGCACTGTAAAAATGAACAATGAATAATCCATATTCATTTTTACATTAGGAGACAAAGTCGCGTGATGCGATTTTGGATAAAAAATTTATTTGTTGCTTTCTATTTTTGTTTGTCACAACCCTACGATCTACCATTTCTATGGTTTAGCTGTATCCATATTTCCGTATCTTATCTTGACCATTACCCTATATCAATTTTTATTATATATTCATTTTTTACTCGTGTCACTCTACGAAATGGTACGAAACTTTATGCCTCCGTACCTGTTCGTTCAAAATCGCGCAAATATGTTTGCATATATTATTTTTATTTTTATTTTTTTAAGTGCGTTCACCCCTTGCAAGATATTCATAAATGCTTATGCAAGTGTACGCTATTTGCTAACCACAGCAAAAGCAAGTTCTTCTAAGCTAAAAACCTCCCTTCGCTTGCCTCGGATTTATAACACAGTGTCATGCGTTATGTTATATCTCGTGTGTGCCCATGTACTTTCTGTTGTACTAATAACCACATAATAACCATATATAATAACCATATATAAATATAAAAACACTACGAATTGTGAACGAAGTAATGTACTTTAATAAAATTGTAATTAAATGTAAGAATTGAATATAATGTAATGTACTTTAATAACGATAATTAAAGATAATAAGCGAATGTGAATCATTAATAATTGTAATCATAATTATAATGAACCAAAATTACAACGTACTCAATGATGTACTTACATTGTACTTATGTACTACTACGAAATTATATCACCTCCAGAAAAGTATACTCGGCGAAAATACGATTAGTTATTTTTTTAAAATTTTTATTTGGAATCTTTCATCTGATCATGTGTTTAAAAGGGGGGAAATTTCACCTTCAAACTGCATTTCCCAAAAATTTAGATTACATGTATAAAGCATGTAATTGTAAAAGTCACTTCTTCTTCTGCTTCTTAGACTACACTCCCTTGTTAGCAGCCTCGCTGCAGGGAGGGGGCAGAGGCCCCTTACCTCCTTAATTTTTAGATTCCGGCCTGAGCCATGGTCGAAAGAGGTCGAACCTCTACCCCTGTAAATTCAGAGCACTACCTGTACATTTTAAAAGTAAACTACAGTCAAAGAAAGTTTATTATCTTTTCCTTCGAGCCTTGTTCTCTTCAGGAATTTAGTGAGTAAAGTCGATAAGTTTAGTACCAAGAGAAAGTATCAGAGTATTATAGAAAAAGAAGAATTAACAACTGTCGACCCTATAGCGAGAGAATGAAATTAGAACATTATAGAAGAAAAGTATCGCGAGAAAATATCCGTTGCTGCCTCCAAACCAGAACCCCCGTCGATTCGAACCCCCCGGGGCCATAGACGAGTGGTAAAACATGTATATATATATATATATATATATACAGGGCGTCCCAAAAAAATGTATACACACTTTAAATACTTATAAAGGCAGTGTTTATTAAAATACATTTCATTTTCAAAATGTAATAGAATCTACAGACATTATTTAATTGTTTTGTCAACGCCTGTTTTCAAACTGACGTCCGTTCTGGTCCAGGCACTGATGATAACGCGAAGCAATGGAATCGCAAACATCACGAAACATTTCGTTTGGTATTTGTGTGCATTCTCGTTCAATGGCTGCTCTCAATTCAGCGACTGTTGCAGGTTTTATAGCGTAGACTTTGTCTTTTAAGTATCCCCATAAAAAAAAGTCTAGTGGTGTGAGGTCTGGTGAACGCGGAGGGTATTCTACGAAACCCCTTCGTCCAGTCCACATCCACATCGTGCCAAGTACCACTCGCAATACTCCACTCTTCGGTCCGGATCATCTTCATTAATAGCATGGACTAATCTTGGAATGTAACTTTTCCATTGACAGCGCTTCAAAATGCGTTGGACAGACGATTCTGAAATTCCTACCTCACGACTCGCTTGCCGCACAGATTTTCTTGGACTTTGGTGATACGTTTCCAGTACTCTTTCTTGCTTTGTGGGGCTTGTCGATGTCCGAGGTCTTCCGGAACGCTTCTTGTGGACATTCTGAACAGTTCCATCGGCTTCAAACTTATCTCTAATTCGAGTTATGGTAAGTCGCGTTGGTGGATCTGTTGGAAACTCCCTCCCTCAAAATTGTTGTAGAAAATTTAAAACTCTCATTGATTGTTTAAATTAAAGGGTTGTCTAAAATTAGATTTGATTTTCTATTTACTGTGTATTGTAACTTAACCACCCCGACTTATGCTGTGTATATAAATTTGTAATTATAAAAACCATAGTCATCATCCAGTTTGAATTAGTTGGGATGTTATATTAATTGTATTGTATTGTATTAATTGTATTATATTATTGTATTAATTAATACCATTTTAGAGGGGGGAGCACTGTAAAAATGAACAATGAATAATCCATATTCATTTTTACATTAGGAGACAAAGTCGCGTGATGCGATTTTGGATAAAAATTTTATTTGTTGCTTTCTATTTTTGTTTGTCACAACCCTACGATCTACCATTTCTATGGTTTAGCTGTATCCATATTTCCGTATCTTATCTTGACCATTACCCTATATCAATTTTTATTAAATATTCATTTTTTACTCGTGTCACTCTACGAAATGGTACGAAACTTTATGCCTCCGTACCTGTTCGTTCAAAATCGCGCAAATATGTTTCAATATATTATTTTTATTTTTATTTTTTTAAGTGCGTTCACCCCTTGCAAGATATTCATAAATGCTTATGCAAGTGTACGCTATTTGCTAACCACAGCAAAAGCAAGTTCTTCTAAGCTAAAAACCTCCCTTCGCTTGCCTCGGATTTATAACAGTGTCATGCGTTATGTTATATCTCGTGTGTGCCCATGTACTTTCTGTTGTACTAATAACCACATAATAACCATATATAATAACCATATATAAATATAAAAACACTACGAATTGTGAACGAAGTAATGTACTTTAATAAAATTGTAATTAAATGTAAGAATTGAATATAATGTAATGTACTTTAATAACGATAATTAAAGATAATAAGCGAATGTGAATCATTAATAATTGTAATCATAATTATAATGAACCAAAATTACAACGTACTCAATGATGTACTTACATTGTACTTATGTACTACTACGAAATTATATCACCTCCAGAAAAATATACTCGGCGAAAATACGATTAGTTATTATTTTTTTAAAATTTTTATTTGGAATCTTTCATCTGATCATGTGTTTAAAAGGGGGGAAATTTCACCTTCAAACTGCATTTCCCCAAAATTTAGATTACATGTATAAAGCATGTAATTGTAAAAGTCACTTCTTCTTCTGCTTCTTAGACTACACTCCCTTGTTAGCAGCCTCGCTGCAGGGAGGGGGCAGAGGCCCCTTACCTGCTTAATTTTTAGATTCCGGCCTGAGCCATGGTCGAAAGAGGTCGAACCTCTACCCCTGTAAATTCATAGCACTACCTGTACATTTTAAAAGTAAACTACAGTCAAAGAAAGTTTATTATCTTTTCCTTCGAGCCTTGTTCTCTTCAGGAATTTAGTGAGTAAAGTCGATAAGTTTAGTACCAAGAGAAAGTATCAGAGTATTATAGAAAAAGAAGAATTAACAACTGTCGACCCTATAGCGAGAGAATGAAATTAGAACATTATAGAAGAAAAGTATCGCGAGAAAATATCCGTTGCTGCCTCCAAACCAGAACCCCCGTCGATTCGAACCCCTGGGGCCATAGACGAGTGGTAAAACATGTATATATATATATATATATATATATATATATATATACAGGGCGTCCCAAAAAAATGTATACACACTTTAAATACTTTAAAGGCAGTGTTTATTAAAATACATTTCATTTTCAAAATGTAATAGAATCTACAGACATTATTTAATTGTTTTGTCAACGCCTGTTTTCAAACTGACGTCCGTTCTGGTCCAGGCACTGCTGATAACGCGAAGCAATGGAATCGCAAACATCACGAAACATTTCGTTTGGTATTTGTGTGCATTCTCGTTCAATGGCTGCTCTCAATTCAGCGACTGTTGCAGGTTTTATAGCGTAGACTTTGTCTTTTAAGTATCCCCATAAAAAAAAGTCTAGTGGTGTGAGGTCTGGTGAACGCGGAGGGTATTCTACGAAACCCCTTCGTCCAGTCCACATCCACATCGTGCCAAGTACCACTCGCAATACTCCACTCTTCGGTCCGGATCATCTTCATTAATAGCATGGACTAATCTTGGAATGTAACTTTTCCATTGACAGCCCTTCAAAATGCGTTGGACAGACGATTCTGAAATTCCTACTCACGACTCGCTTGCCGCACAGATTTTCTTGGACTTTGGTGATACGTTTCCAGTACTCTTTCTTGCTTTGTGGGGCTTGTCGATGTCCGAGGTCTTCCGGAACGCTTCTTGTGGACATTCTGAACAGTTCCATCGGCTTCAAACTTATCTCTAATTCGAGTGATGGTAAGTCGCGTTGGTGGATCTGTTGGAAACTCCCTCCTAAACTGTCTTTGCACTTCAACTGCGTTTTCACACTTCCAGTAGCATTTTAGAATGAATTTCCTTTGTTCAAAGCTTAGTCTGACTGCCATTATTAATTCTAATGGGTTTAACTTGGAAAGAAAGAAACATCAATTGAGCTATCAGCTGTTAAAGTGTGTATACATGTTTTTGGGACGCCCTTTATATAAACACATATATTTATGTGTGTGTATATATATATACATATATATATATATATATGTATATATATGTATGAAAAGAAGGACCAACACAACAGCAAACACTTTCGTTTATTTTTGTACTTCAGACGTTTCAACAATTCTTTTGCCATCGTCAGTAAATTATAAACCTTAAAACCTTAAAACCAAATAAGAATAAGTAATTAAAATTACATTAATACAAAAGAAATTAAAACCATTAAAATTAAATTAAATTAAAATTACCTCAACTGGTAAATACACAATAATTACGTCAAACTCTATATTCGGTAGATACTGAGAGAAAACTGTATGAATATCGGTTACATTGGAAGGTATACTATATCTATGAAAGTAGGTTGTTTGGTTTGTTAGAAGAGCTGTAGTTCGTAAGATGAACTATTGTTGATAATGGAGAGTTTGTTTCTATAGATGTACAAAGATTCTAAAATTCGGAGTTCTGTAAGATTATTGGTTCTTGTTAAAATTTCGAACTGAGTTTTGTAAAGGGGATGGTTGTTATTATTACTATGGTTTCTAATTGCGGATTGTGGTGAGTTACTCAGGGGACGGTTGGTACGAACTGATAAGCCCAAATGCTGAGAAAAGCGTACCTCCAGTTGGAGTTGAGTACTGTCGATATACGCAGCGTTACACCTGTCGCACGTGTATGTATAAACATCATTAGGGCATAGAGTTTTGGGGAATTTGTCTTTGAACTTTAAAAACTTGATGATTTAAGTGGGTTGACGAGGGTGAATCTAAAATTTATTTGGTGATAACTAGACTTAAGGAATTTGGATACTTCAGCTCGAATACGTTGTGATAAATAACCATAGAAAGGTAATTTAATATATCTGGTTTCTTTTTGTACTGGGGTTATGGGGAGTCTAGTATTAAAAGTGTCATTTAAAAATTTCTTTAATTGGTTGTCAAAAAAGATTCGAAGGGTAGTAATTATTAATAAAGTAGTCTTAAAAATTTAAATTTTTCGTTTAATGAAAAGTAATCTGTAAAATTCGGTAACTTCTTGTTAGTAATTTTAGTATAGCGCTAATCTTATATTTATAAAACATACAACTTAAATAATTGGTTTCCAAGACAGTAAAAGTGTTTTTCTAAATAGTAGTCTGGAACTTGTTATCAGCCCATTTATCTAGAATATCCTGGAAAGGTAAACTATTATTTGTTTCGTTTAGACACGTCTACTTAATATTAATATGTTGTTTATTTAGATAATGAAAAAAAGTTTTAAGTGTGAAGGATGTTTGAATATTATGAAAGTGTCATCCACATATTTTCTATAATATATGGGTTTAATAGAATTGGGACAACTTTTCAACCAAATTTCTTCGTAATGGCAAAGAAATTAATATGCTAGTGTTGGTTTCAACGGGGAACCTATAGCTACCCCATCAATTTGGCTGTAAAGGTTACTATTAAATAAGAAAAGCTTATCAAAACACGCTGTTTCGTGGAGATTTTTAAATTGAGTCGGAGTGAGGCCATTAATAAGAGTATTACCAGTAGTGAATAACTTATTTACTACATCTAATGTTTCTTTTAACGGGACATTCGTAAATAATGATGAAACATCAAAACTGCCCATAGTATGGGAATCCGCATGATTGATCTCTTTTACATCCTTAACAAAATCAAACGGGTTGTCAATGGAATAATCATTATAGGTAAATTTTGAAATCAAAACTTAACTATGATGATTATTCCATTAACTAATTGACTAATCGGGGTCCTTGGTGCAGTGGTTAGCATATCCGACCGGCAATTGGATGATCCCGGTTCAATTCCTGGGAGGTACCTCATTTTTCATTTGCTCGTTCTCCCTTCTCATCTTGTGCGGAACGCTCTTCTACACAAGCGTCGTTCTTTACATATGTAATATATATATATATATATATATATGAAAATGAAATGAAAATGAAAATGAAAAGGTTTATTGGCAGACTATAGTCCATATGACAAATATTATTAATACAATGACAGTTCATACACTAAGGATAGAAATATATACAATTGATTAGAAATAATACTGCACTGTCGAAGTTAAGTGGAGCTACAGACAGACGTTTTCGTACCAAAAGTCCATAGCTTAGAGGATAAATGGCAGGACTCATGGATAGCTTGGATGATCGGGTTGGTTGATTTTTTAATTCTTTGCATTAGACTGTGTTGAGCACGTCTTGTTACCTCCGGGAAGCTCGGAACATTGCGGGTCAAACATTTGCGAAGCTGAGCATCTCGGGGGTAATTTATGTAAGAGTCTAAAGACCTGTTGTACAGCAAATTTAGGGTTCTGCCAGAACCTTTTTTATAATTCACCCAGAGTTGCTGACCGTATATATTACTGCAGAAAGTACGAAAGAGTGTGTCTTTAGCTTCACTTGTACAAAACGAAAGTTCCTTATGGTCATATTCGCTTTAGCACACAGGCTTCGAGATTGTTTTCTTATATCCGAGTCATCACTCAAGGAGCTGGTAATAGTTTGACCCAAATACTTAAACTCTTGTACTTCCTCAATTACTTCACCATTCATTTTAAACCTTATATCAGCTGGCTGATTACAGCTTTTAGGATGAAATTGCATAACCTTAGTTTTTGTAACATTAAAAAGAATATCATGTTTCTGCGAATACACTTCGCAGACTTTTAGTAGCCGATCCAGACCTTTAACAGAGGGACTTATTAACACCATATCATCGGCATAAACTAAGTTATTTATCCTTGTGTTATCTATACAACATCCTACTGTTGCCTCATTAAGTGAAGCAATTAATCCGTCAATATACACATTAAACAGCATAGGGGAGAGCAAGGAGCCTTGTCTCACCCCGCAAGAGGAGCCAAAACACTCGGATAGTACATTGCCCCACCTAACAGTGAAAGATTGGTGGGAATACCAAAATTTCAATAAATTTAATATGTACATGGGAACCTTCCTGTCTTCTAGTTTTGCAAATAAAATATTGTGGTTCACCCTATCATATGCCTTACTTATATCAAGGAAACAGCTATAAATGGTTGAATTACTGTCAATGTATTTAGATATTGTTTCTTTAAGTACATAGATACACAGGTCAGTTGAGTGGGACCTTTTAAAGCCAAACTGATTAGGAGATGTCCATAGGAAATCATTTAATCGGAGTAACAAGAGTTTTTCTAGTAGTTTCGAGAAGCAGGAAGCGACAGCAATAGGCCTGTAATTATTGCTGGACAGAATGTCTCCATACTTATTTTTGACCAGGGGCAAGATATATACCCTCATGAACTCTGCAGGGATATAGCTATGAGCAAGCATGGCTGATAGGAGCAATGATATATGCAGACATACTACGTCATTTGCATATTTTAAGTGCTCATTCGATAAGTCATCTACCCCTGACGCAGAACCAGTCTTTAACTCTTTAATTAACCTCTTTACTTCAGAAAATGATATCAAAATATTTTCCCTTGTCCCTCCCACAATCGTTTCGCTGCAATCTATCTTAAGATTATCCCTACTCACACTATTAAGAATGTTAGAGTAGTGGTTTTTCCACAGCTTTGCAATTTCATCCTCCCCCGACACCCCATCGATTGTCGGAGGGAGGACATTTTTGACACCCGTTTGATTCTTAACAAATTTCCAAAATTTGTTATTATCGTTATTTATGCGAGCTTCACAGGCTTTTGATGCTCGAATAGACTCTTCTTCCTGTTTACATCGCCTTATGGCCGCCTTATACTGACCCCGACTTCTACACATATTATGTATACTGGTCCTAATCTGGGTCTACCATGAAAGCACCACAAATCGTAGGCGTCTTTCGATTCCCTCTTCAGGGGGGCAATAAAATCATTCCATCCAGGAATAACCTTAGTATGATAGTTGTAAGATTTAATCAAGGGGCTTCCTGCTTCTCTTAACAGGGATATTATCTTACTATAATACCTATCTATGAGTTTACAGTGAGAATCATTTGAGCAAGGATTATTACAGCCAAGGTGCAAAATTTCTAAATTATTAAAGAGGTGACATGTTCTGTCTTTGTATTCTATTCTCTGCTGCATATTAACATTGGACCAATCGACGCGATTATTCTTACCTATTGAGTTCTTGTTAAGTCGTGTTGCGCATAAATTGGTAACGTTAATTAATATTTCTAATGGTCTATGATCAGAAAGAAGGAAATCATGCAAAATATGAACTCTAACAATTCGATCCTTTAGATTATTACTAGTGAGACAATGATCAATCCACCTGGTGGTACCACTCATATCGCTAACGTATGTAAAATTACCACTGGCTACCCCTAATACATCTACATCACTTATACTTAAATTGGCCGACTCGCACATGTTACCCAATTCTCCAAAGAATTCCGAGTTCACATGTGCGTTAAAGTCCCCCATTATTATACAGTGAGAATATTTGGGGTTATCTGATAATGACTTAATTTTGTACAGCAAATCAATGTATTCATCTAGATTACTGCCGTTGTTGTATGGTAAATAGCAGTTTACAATTAATATGCAATCATTGTTCACTTGTAATTCAATGCCTAACAACCTTACGTTATCGCTTGTTAAAAATCTTATATGTTTTGACAAATTTTTCCTTAATAAGAAAGCAACACCACCAAAAGGCCTACCGTACATTAATTCATCTGACAAGTCTACTGCTGATGACGCATGGTACATAAAGTCATCATGGATGGTAGAGAGGAATTTTAGCTCTTGCTTAGGTAGCCAGTGCTCCTGCAGGAGTATCAAATCTGCACTGTCGCAGATTTTATGAACATCTACAGTTGAATTCCTCACTGACCTTACATTATATGAGACTATTTTCAACAAGTTATCCGCCATGACTGATAGAAAATTTATTATTAGTAAGATTATTATTATTATACACAGTACAACTTTCAGGCATTACCGTTAGGGCGCCTATTATTATATTATTATTATTATTATTATTATTATTATTATTTTGCCTGTTATCAAATCTCCTGGAAAAGTGAATAAACTCCTTAACAATAATACCGTCGGGCCATTGACTCATATTATACGGGTTGAAATGCACATTTACACCTTTAATTATTACTTTAAAAGAGTTATAATATGGAGATTTCGTGTTTAGTTTATTAACTATCACTATACTGTGTTCACCAATGATTTCTTCTATCATGTGTCGAATATCGCTTGCCTCGTTCGAGAGCTGAATTCGCGACACAAATAGGGTGAGATTCTCCATCGGTGGCCTCGCCGCGGAGACCGGTTGAGGAGACCTTTGGGACTGGCGCCTATTAACAGTTACCCACCCGTCCTGCTCCCTCGATCTCCCTGGCAGGGTTCGCCTGCCTGGGGGATGGGTGGCACAACCTTTGGGGGATAGGAGGCCCCTCCCTTACTCTGTGGCTTGGTGAGGGTCTGTTAGCGGTGTTTATACCCTGACGGCCGCGCGTGCCTCTCCTTCTTCGGTGGGAGGGGGGAAACTGCGTACCGAGCGAGGCGTAATCGAACACCTCTCCTCTGCAGTGGGAGGCAGGGAGAGGGCAATAATGCCTCGACTCTCGGCATTGAACCGTCCCTGTTCCTCATTGTGAGATCGGGAGCAGGAGTCCTTTCCTGAACGGGAGGGGGGTTGACCGCTACCCCTGCATGCTGCGTTTCCACCCCATCTTCAGGGGGGAGTTGGAGGCGGGGATTTCGTTTCCCTCGCTGCCCGACACGCGCTTCTTGGAGATCTGGCTGCTGAACTACTTCCGAGTAACTAGGCTTTGGGAGGAGCGTTCTTTCAACGCATCTAACTCTGACCGGAACTGTTCTATCGAAATCGCGTTTTTCTGATTTGACACCACATGTTGGTGTTTCAGTTCAACTATCGACTTTTGTACCTCATTATACTGTTTGAGGAGCACCGAGACGTTTACGTCACCCATAGAGATTACCGGTATTCTATGGAAGTTAGTAACGTAAAAGGTAATATTATTCTCATTATCCCGGAGGGTCGACACTTTATTTATAATGTCTTTCAGGGTATTCTCGTTTTTAGAATTACCTCTACGAGTTGGGAGGGAAGCACCGAACAGGGTGTTTACTTGTACCCTCGCATGTTCTATTTCTTCTGAATCATAAAAATCATGACAGACAGATACAAGAAGGTCTGACTTAATATGATCTACTTTGTCGAATATGAAACATAACAGAGGATTTTCTACAAGATTTACAGCAGACGACCCCATTGTATCTGTAACGGCTTGCGGGGGAGCGTAGCTGGTGGGGGCTGGTTGGGGGTGGCGATGGGGGGGAACGCCGAAAGGGGTCCCACTTTTTCGTCCCTTTAAATCATGCTCTGGATACCAACGGTTCGATGTTCAGGCATCTTTTCACATTAATTATGTAACTGTTTCTATGACACAAAAAGTATACACGCGGAGTCACTGTACGATTATACCGTAATGAAACATACATTTCCCGCGATCACCGTCAAAACTTTTACTATTAAACGGAAACTTCGCAGTGTATATGATGGGGGTAGGGCGGGAGAGGGGAACGAGATGGGGATGCTACAAGGAGTGCCCACTCCTTGTCCCTTTAAAACATGTAAGCGTGTAAGTTTGTAAATATATCTAAAGTAATAAAACCTATTTATTTGCTTGGTCTTTCATTTAAGATTTCAGAGCCTTTCCCTGGCCTTTTGAAAATATTTTGAACCGTTTACGTAGTTAAAATTCACTCGTTCATTCGTTTAGTTCGTTCATTCGTTCGTATGCCCGCTATTTCAAGGTCACTGTTTACCTCCCTCCTCATAGGTCCAAGAAGGTAGTGCCGGATGTCGTTAGAAAATTTTGAGGATATATTATATATTATTATTAATTAAGTATTGTGGGCCATCTAATAAGATTGTAACTGGGTAATCTTGGCACATTTACAAATTTTATTGTATAGGTAACATACCGGTTCACTAACTTTAAACCCTGTTAATTTGATAGTAGACGGAGCACAAAACTGAGAAGCGTCACTGGCACTGGCCTTTCACGTATATATATATATATATATATATATATATATATATATATATATATATATATATATTACTGGTGGACCGGATATCCGCATCATTTTTAACATCCGCATCTGCACTTCTGACTGCGGATGTTATACGGATATTACCTCTAATAAATTATGCAATTTACAATTAAATTAGCTTACAAAGTAGCTTATAAGGCCCAGTCATGCACATTTCATGTAAAGTATTAATTATTTATTAATGAACAAACAAATATATAAACCTCAAAATATAAATACCTGGTAACACAGAAAATTGAATGAAACTTCTTTCATTGAATTTTCTGTTGCTAAAACTCTCGAGAAAGTTATTATTTTTATCATAATGAAAACATTAATATTAATTTTAATTTTTATGCATTGCCTGTCATAATAAGTAGTGATATCACGAAATTTGAAAAATTATGTCATATATTCATAATTCTATATTATATTGATAGATTAACTAAATATCCGCATCCGTATACGCATCCGGGGATATTGAAATTAAAGATCCGCATCCGCACCCGCAGATGTTGAAAAACTGACATCCGGTCCACCACTAATATACACACACACACACACACACATATATATATATATATATATATATATATGTCTGTGTGTATCATAAAAAACTCAGGGGACCATTCTGAGTTCATTCCCATATATATATATATATATATATATATATGTGTGTGGGTGTATGTAAAAATTAACAATGAATAATTCCTATATAATCAAATATTCATTTTTACATAAGAACCAAAATCGCCTAACATGAGTTTGGATAAAAATTTTGTGTTGCAGTTTGCATTTTTGCAGTTTCACAACCATGCGACCTACCGTTTTTATGGTTAAGTCGAATCCATGTTTGTGTCATTGAAGGTTCGTTGTGAGAAACGAATGACCCTTAATTTCATTCCCTTTAAGTGCAAACAAGACAATTGACGGTTTAGATCGTTTAACATTTCCATCACAATATTACCCATATCTCCATTTTCCATTTATTATAGAATTTATGATAATTAATTATTGTTGTCTTGCATCTAACTCTCATCCCTAAATTTTATTAGATTATGCATACATATTGCATGTGGTATGATTTGAACCCTTGTTTGTACTTCTTTATTCATTACTGTATTTCTCTAATTCATCTCTTCTAAATTCTCCCAATAATGACTTGTACTGTACGTACAAATTAAATAACTATGGCGTATTAATTATGAATTGACGTATGGAATAATTTGAATAACTATGACGTCATAAAGTAGCGTAATTCCCTTCACATTTTCCATACCTTCAATACCGATCATATCTTTAGTATTCATTGTATGATAAATTCTTTAACATCATAATAAAAACTTTACACTCTATACGTCATTATTTATATGTTGTTCATTCATACATCCATTTCCTTTCTTGACCTTTATCTTTTGTTACTTTTATTAATTATTCATTCAGCTACCTATTGTCTACCTATTGCCAACCTAGTGTGTGACTACCAATGTGTGTACAAAAATTTATGCATTCGTACATGTTCGCAAATGATCATGATCACGTACGTAGTTACCTTGCATGTAATTACGTTCACATGTTTTCTTTTTATTTCTTCTCTTTAAATTAATTAATTTTTCGCAATACTCATAAATGCTTATGCAAGTGGTCAAATTCCGCTAACCACAGCGGAAGCGAGCGCTTCTGAGGTGAAAATCTACTCTCGCTTGCCTTCATAAAACATTATGATGTGTGTTATGCTATATATTATATGGTTCGGGTAAGGTCAGAATGTTATTAGAGAGATGGTTATTACATATACTGAAGGTCACCGCGAATGCCCGTTGGTTGAAAGTAAAGTTTAGAAAATCGGTTGTTTGTTCTCTCCTTTATTATTATAGTTTGGCTGTCCTTTTAATTTGGTGACCCTTCGACTTGGGGCATGAATTCTTTATTTTCTCCAGATCTGAACCCTCGATTCTAAGTGTGTCATTGATCATGAAATTGTCGGTTTGAGTAGCTTTTAATCAGTGAATTAAAGACATATCTGATAGTTACAAGTTCATTCAAAATCATGAATATATAATGCAATTACTGTAAGTTCAATTGTAGCTTAATTTAGACTTAAAGATAAAATTAATCAACTCAAGATTAAGTATTGCCAGTCCAATACTTCTCTCTCTATAGTTAAGACTAATACCCCTCAAATTTCTCACAAACTCAATACTCAAACTCAATAACTCAATAACTCAATTTAGTCTTTAACGAGCAAATTCCCTCCGGTCTTCACTCGGAGAACAACTGAAACGCAACCCAGCCTATTTCTCTCTACTGACGGAGCGCAAGTTAGATTCTGCCTTCTCTCCCTCGCATTTCGTCTTTTATATGCCCAAGTTATCCTCGTCCCTACGTCAGAGTCCAAGGCACACAAAGGCGAACCCAGTGACCGGAAATTGCCACTCATGCGGGGTAAGTTGTAGTGTCGGTGCCAGTGTCATTCAGGCGTGTCGTTCAGGGGTCGCAGCGAAGACGTTGTAGGGGTTATAGAGAACTCATATGGTTCATGTATAACAAAGTTGTCTAGAGGTCGCAGAGAAGACGTTGTAGGAGTTATAGAGAACTTATATGGTTCATGTATAACAAACTCGTCTAGAGGTCGCAGAGAGAACGTTGCGGGCTCGTGTATAACATATATATACCGTATGTGCCCATGTACTTTATGTTATACTCCTAACATCCTAATTGTCTATAAATATGAAACACTGTAAAAAAAACTATAGTTAACTGTTTAACAGTGGCGGCTCGTCGGTAGGCACTGCGGAACTGCAGTACCCCTAAATTTTTTATTTACAATTGAAATAATCAAGAACAATATAAGGATGAGCTCACTGAATAACTTTTTCAATAACTTTTGAAACTTTTATTCATTGCTCAATGCTCATCCTTTTATTTCAGTAATTATTTCAACCCATTCTTAGAGACAGCACCGCTAGAATTTTTAGTCACGAGCCGCCACTGCTGTTTAATTATAATTAACGATAATAATTTAATATATTGTAATTAATGTACTTTAATGAAACTGTAATTAACGACAATAATTTATAATATAATTAAAGATACTTTAATGAAACTATAATCAACGATAATAAGCGAATGTGAATTAATTGGTAATTATAATCATAACTATGATAAACCAAAATTACAACGTACTCAGTGATGTACTTAGGATTGTACTCAATGCACGACCCGACATTATGTCGCCATTTAGGAATATATACGCGGCGATATTATTTTTTTATTATTATTATTATTTTTTCGTTGGGATAAATTTTGATGTGCTTTCTACTTTGCCAAATAATTGGTGACTTGTTCTTTTTAAAATTTTTTAATCATATTTAGATTTAGCTTTACTGTATAATGAATCCTGAGTAACGTTTTACAATGTACATATTTTGTATACGTTCTCTCTTCGTTATAAAAGACGAAGTCATGTCTTGCATAAGCATTTAATTGTAAATCTTGAACCTTTAATTTTTGTTCACATGCATATTTTAGTGTAAAGGTGCATAGTTCAATTTCCACTTCTAATTAACTTGGCAGACCCGGAAAACATCAGATCTGAAAATACGCTGTTTCAAGATAAAAATATGGCTTCCTCTTCCTATATCCTGTTTATCTGTTTAAACATTGTCACAGCAAAAAAGTTTACTTTATTTTCAAATACTGTGCAAAAACAATGCAGCCTTTTCAACATTTAATAATAATGATGTTAGCAGTTTTTGGGTATATAAACCCACAAAAATTCTTCCATGTTCATTCTGATTTAGATTACGAGGCTGAGCATTACCTGTAACATTTTAGCAGTAAATTACAGTAAGAAACAATCTTTATCTTCTCCTTCGAACCTTGCTCTCTTCAGAGAACTTAGTCATTAAAATCTAATACGATACAAAAAGAATCGGAGAAACCTCGAAGAATTTAATAAGCCTCTCAGAATCCTCCGAGCCACTATAGAAGAACTCGTAGAGTAGTATAGAAGAAACTACTGCAAGTAACAAATCCGTTGCTGCCTCCTAACCAGAACCCCAGTCGACTTCGAACCAAACCAGGCCATAGACGGAGGGGTTACATGTGTGTGTATATATATATATATATATATATACACATTCAACTGCAAAGAACACGCAGTATAAATAACGTAAAGAACGACGCTTGTATAGGAGATATTCCGCGCAAGACGAGAGAGAGAGAACGGAACAAATGAAAAAATGAGGTAACCACCTGGGAATCGAACCCGGGATCTTCCGATTGCCGGTCAGACGCGATACCATTACACCATGGACCTCACTCTTCCAAATGCCGTAATTCTTCTACATACTCGCAGAAACCAATGCCCCAAGGGGGCACCTCCCGCATGCCGTAACATTATATACATTCAACTGCAAAGAACACGCAGTATAAATAACGTAAAGAACGACGCTTGTATAGGAGATATTCCGCGCAAGACGAGAGAGAGAGAACGGAACAAATGAAAAAATGAGGTAACCACCTGGGAATCGAACCCGGGATCTTCCGATTGCCGGTCAGACGCGATACCATTACACCATGGACCTCACTCTTCCAAATGCCGTAATTCTTCTACATACTCGCAGAAACCAATGCCCCAAGGGGGCACCTCCCGCATGCCGTAACATTATATACATTCAACTGCAAAGAACACGCAGTATAAATAACGTAAAGAACGACGCTTGTATAGGAGATATTCCGCGCAAGACGAGAGAGAGAGAACGGAACAAATGAAAAAATGAGGTAACCACCTGGGAATCGAACCCGGGATCTTCCGATTGCCGGTCAGACGCGATACCATTACACCATGGACCTCACTCTTCCAAATGCCGTAATTCTTCTACATACTCGCAGAAACCAATGCCCCAAGGGGGCACCTCCCGCATGCCGTAACATTATATACATTCAACTGCAAAGAACACGCAGTATAAATAACGTAAAGAACGACGCTTGTATAGGAGATATTCCGCGCAAGACGAGAGAGAGAGAACGGAACAAATGAAAAAATGAGGTAACCACCTGGGAATCGAACCCGGGATCTTCCGATTGTTACGGCATGCGGGAGGTGCCCCCTTGGGGCATTGGTTTCTGCGAGTATGTAGAAGAATTACGGCATTTGGAAGAGTGAGGTCCATGGTGTAATGGTATCGCGTCTGACCGGCAATCGGAAGATCCCGGGTTCGATTCCCAGGTGGTTACCTCATTTTTTCATTTGTTCCGTTCTCTCTCTCTCGTCTTGCGCGGAATATCTCCTATACAAGCGTCGTTCTTTACGTTATTTATACTGCGTGTTCTTTGCAGTTGAATGTATATAATGTTACGGCATGCGGGAGGTGCCCCCTTGGGGCATTGGTTTCTGCGAGTATGTAGAAGAATTACGGCATTTGGAAGAGTGAGGTCCATGGTGTAATGGTATCGCGTCTGACCGGCAATCGGAAGATCCCGGGTTCGATTCCCAGGTGGTTACCTCATTTTTTCATTTGTTCCGTTCTCTCTCTCTCGTCTTGCGCGGAATATCTCCTATACAAGCGTCGTTCTTTACGATATATATATATGTGTGTGTTTGTATAGCTGTGTTTATATATATATATATATATATATATATATATATATATATATATATGCATATATATGTTATACACGAGCCGTATAGTTCCCTATGACTCGCTATATTTTCTCTGCAATGTCTCGACAACTTTTTCATACATACACTATATGGGTTCTCGATGACCCCTACAACGCCCTCTCTGCGACGCTTGAACGGTGCACCAAAAGGACACTGGCACCTACTTTGCAACTTCTGCACGAACGACAGTTTCCGGTCACTGGGTTCTCTTTTGTGTGCCTTGGACTCTGACGTAGGATAACTTGGGCATATAAATAAACGAAATGCGAGGAAGAGAATCAGAATCTAACTTGCGCTCTGTCAGTAGAGAGAAATAGGCTGGGTTGCGTTTCAGTTGTTCTCCGAGTGAGGACCAGAGGGAATTTGCTCGTTAAAGACTAATTCGAGATACAGAGTGTTGAGTTTGAGTATTGAATTTGTGAGATAATTGAGGACCATTAGTCTAAACTACAGAGAGAGAAGAAGTGGACTGGTAGTATTTAATCTTGAGTGATTAATTTATCTTTAAGTCTAAATTAAACTACAATTGAACTTGATTGCATTATATTTCCCAAATTTGACTGAAATTGAAACTATCAGATTGTGTCTTTAATTCACTGATTAAACGCTATTCTTACCGACGATTTCATTATCAATTACACACTTAGAATCAGGGGTTCAGATCAGGCGGAAGATAAGGAATTCATGCACAGGGTCACCCAATTAAAAGAAAAGCTAAACTGAAGTAATAAGGAAGAAAAAACAATCGACCTTCCAAATTTTAATTTCAATCAACGGGCATTCACGGTGACCTTAAGTATATATAATAACCCTCTCTCTGATACCATCTTGACCTTGCCCGAAATTCGGAGAGAGCAGGGATTATTACAAGTGGTGTCAGAAGTGGGATCTTCCCCGTTCTGATACCCCCCTCATTCAGTTAAAAATAATACTTTCTAAGTGTGTATATGAGGGCTACCCGCTCTCAACAAACATCGAAGGAAGACAACGTGAGAATCACCCGATCGAGAACCGATGCGTGGACTGCTGCTGCTCAGGCCGATCCGACATCGCAACTTGCTAACGGTCAACAAGCAACAGGAGTAGTGCGCCTTCCCACCGAGGTAGAGAGTGAGGTGAGCGACCCATTTTGTATTGCGAGAGGTTTCGGAGGACGAGAGGAGAGCCCTCCTATAGCGAGCAGTTCCCCAAGAGTAACCCCTTCAAGAGTTCATTTCTTTCCCCCAAATTTTAACGTAAATAGAATACCATTTCTTCCAATCGGTTCCCCTAGGCTTGAGCCCGAGACTGCTCCGAATCCGAATCCGCGACCACTTTTATTATCAAATTTGAGAGATTCTGACTCGGTCGAGTTTTGGCCGATTTCATTAGAAAACATGCCTTTCTGCCACGAAGGAGCCGGGACTGGCGCCGAAATGCCCTCTCCCCCACCTTCTCCTCCCCCACTTTACCCGAGAGATCATACCATAATGCCGTGCCCGAAAGAGTATATCGTAACCACCTACCCGAAAGATCATCCCAAAATAGGTCCAATACGTTATCTTCGCGTAGTAATCCAAATGAAAATAATGGCCCTTTTACCCCCAGAGGAAGATAAAAAGTTTAAAACGGCAGCAGAGATCTGCCCAGTGTTTTGTGGATCATATGCTGAATATTTAATTTTGTCCGCTGAAGGCAGCGATCGAAATTACGTGCCTTTCCCTGACTTCGCTGCCGAAATTACTAGATTAATCCCAGACGGAGAGCCAAAAAGTGAGAAAATGCGAATACATTTAGCAATAAGATGTTCCGCTTTACCCGTTAGGCGAAATTTTTTAGGCTTTAAAAAGAGTGTGAGAACGTGGAAACAATTTTTAGATGCGTGTGCTGACATGTATGGGAGGAATAGGAAGGATGAAATATTAAATAGATTAATGTGCTTAGAGAGGGAAAGTAGACGAGAGGATGAATCTTTTACATCTTTTGCTTATAGAATTCAACAGGAAGCCGAGACTTTGAAAGAAGACGCGCGGGATGACGAGTCAATTATAAACGTAGATTTCCTTATAAATAAAGTTATTTTAAATTCCATTCCTCGCAAACTTTGGAAGAAATATGATGATAGGGACGAACCGATAACCAAAAAGATTAAGCGAATTAGATGCGACGAACGCATAATTTCGGAACCTATACTCCCCATTTAGGCATTACTGCGGGAAATAACTCGCAGGACGTCTTAAGAGGCGCTCCTGCGGGATCCCTACCAGTCCCGACCAATTATCCGCGAACAACCCCTTTTCAGTTCCCTCATCCCTATGTTCCCCCTATGTATCAAATGTATCCTCCCATGTATGCTCCCAATGTAGGCCTCCCTGATTCGAAAATTAATATGGCCCCGGACAACACCGGTAGTGTATCAAAGTCCCATCCCAACAATGCCTGGTATAATCATGTCCAATGTTTCATATGTGAGAAAAAAGGACACAAAGCTAGTTTGTGTCCCCTGTTTGAGAAAGTGAAAGCATTAGAGTTAGAAAAGAGTAAACTAAAAGAGAGTGAAAAAGGGCGTGAAAGGAATGAAAGCGATAGGCGGGAGAGAGAAAGGAGTGTCTCTCCTGCCCGGAGAGATAATTATCGAAGAGAGTGGCCTTCAGGAGGAAGCCGAAGACAAGACGATTATGACAGAAGGGGAAGTAGATACTTCTCCCCTTCCGAATATTCAAGAAGAAGAAATTTCTCTCCGTACGAGAGAGATAGAAGTAGTTATAACAATTACCAATACGAGAACCGATATGAAAATCGGTATCGATCGCCATCGCCTCATGAGTATAGAAGAGGAAGAGACTACTCTACTTACGAGAGGAGAAACGGGAATTACCCTTCCCAAGAAAGAAATGGAAGAAGGTATGCAGACCGAAGGACGGACAGAAGTCCGTCGCCATATAGAAGGCAAGAAGAGGAAAAAGAACCCGACAGAGGAAGACCCCCGGAAAAGGTTGGAAATTGGGACGAAATGACCCCCTGGCCAAGAAGAAGCGACTCCTCACCTGCGAGGGACAAGTTCCCCTGTAGGGTATCATTCAAGGAGGAGGAAGAGTCAAGTCAAAAGTAAAAAAACTTGAATTGAGGCAGGTATCGGAGAGGAAACAAGAAGGCGGAGGCAAGGGTCAGGACAAAAAAGGTAAAAGTGAAAGAGTAAAAATGAATGAATGGAATGAAAGAAACAGTACAAATTTCATAAAGCAGGAAGCGAAAGCGGAGCGTTTAAATGCCCATGAGACGACTGATTTAACCTTGAGAGTGGAGTCTGCCTCATGCAGACCAGATGGCGCGTGCGAAGAAAGGACAGGAAGTGACCTTGACCATTATGAAATGCACGAAAGAAGTGTATGGAATGTATGAATTGAACGCGAAAGAAATAGAAGAGATACGTGATTTGATATATGAGGATACGATAGATAGGAATAGAATAGATGAGAACACGATAGACGAAAGGGAAATTGATCCCCCAACAGAAGTGAAATGGGTGAACGGAGCGTATGATATGTGCTCATGTGACGTAAGCGTGAAAGATAAAGTGACGAAGTGTGACTCGTGTTTATATTGTGGGAACGGAAGTAGTCTGAATCTGGTGAACAACGATATATATTGCGAAAAAAAAACAAGACTAAGTGAGGAAAATATCGTGAAAATGGGCGCGGATGGATTAGTAATACAGGAAATGACTAAGTTAAGCGAAAGAGAAATAAATGAAGTAACTCCCTTGCATAAATACCCCTGTGAAACGACCAGGGTGAAGATGAACGAAAGTTGCGTGATGAGGAATGCAGAGGGAGAAATTATGAATGTAAACGGTCCTATGCGCATTGCAAGAGTGTTCCAATATCCCGTCATCCGTGTGACCCTGGGCGAAATCGTTTCACTTGGATTATTGGACACTGGGGCCGATAATTGCCTCGTGAGGAAAAGGTTAATTGACGCTGTTGGATTTCGACCCCAAGTCGAAAATACTAGTCGTAGTCGTAAGGCTGTAAATGACGAAGTCCTAACCACAATGGGACAAATAAAAATGAAAATAGGTATAGAGCAAAAGTATTATGATCTTAGCGCATTGCTTGTTAAAGATTTGCCTGAGGGTTTAAACTTCATCATAGGAGCGGATTTTATTCGAGACAACTTCATACAAATCGCAGACAGAGGCACTGGTTTCGTGGCCTATATAAATGAAATGCCAATTCCTTTGGGTGAGAAAATGATTTGAGTAGCAGACCGAGTAAATCAAAACTCGGAGAGAGGAAGTAAATAGCCCCCCTCTTACATTGAGAGGAGGGTCCACTTCCATTGCCCCTTTAGCTGGAGCATTTTTAGAAGTACAACTACCCTTCCCGTTAAAAAAGGGATTCACTTTGGTAGTAGAGGCGGAAAAAACCTTTAAATTTATGTATAGAACCGCAATTAGTTTGCGCGAACGAAGAAGGGAATGTATCAATTGTGCAAAATGAGTCCGCTCATGATCGAGTTAAAGTTACGAAAGAAAGGGTAAAGTTGGTTGGCGAAATTTTACGATACTGCGATTGCGATAGGGAAAAACCCTGTAGCGCACCCAACGAATGCTCTTCCAACATCGAAGAAGTGGAGCAAGAAATAAGTGAAGAAGAAATTAATCGAGTCATGAACCGTGAGCGTAAATTGTTTGAAGACGAAATTTCAGATGAAATTTATGATAGAGAAATGATGAACGACTTCTCGTTACCCCCTAAGTCTGTAGAGAAGAAAAGAAGGGAAGTACGGGAATTTATAAAAAATACTGACTTAGATTCAGAAGAAAGAAACAGATTAGAGAACATTCTTGAGGACTATATTGACGTAGTTTTGTTGAAGGAGATGAATTAGGCCTATTAAAGGGATATGAACTTTCCACTGAACTAGAACCGAAGCACGGTCCAGTGTACACTCCTCAGTACAGATTACCGTTTACATATCATGAAGAGGTAACAAGACAGGTCGTTGAATTAGAACGCCGCGGATTAATTGAGCGGTGGAACAATGATTTTAATAGTCCCTTACTTTTGGTAAAACAGAAAGATAAAAATAGATTAGTAGTTGATTATCGAAATTTGAATGAGGTTCCAAAAACATCAAGATTTAAATTACCTCGGCGGAAGTCAATGGTTCTCGACCATTGACCTTGCCCAGGGCTACCATCAAATAGCCCTGGACGAAAAATCTCAAAATTTAACCGCATTTTCTTCTAATAACGCAAGGTTTGTTTATAAAGTTTTACCGTTCGGTTTAAAGATGGCTCCAAATGTTTTTCGTTCCATAATG
The DNA here is from genome assembly GCA_023014485.1 of Bathynomus jamesi. Classification (NCBI taxonomy): domain Eukaryota; kingdom Metazoa; phylum Arthropoda; class Malacostraca; order Isopoda; family Cirolanidae; genus Bathynomus; species Bathynomus jamesi. Next base: position 210,878 of record JAJOZX010002200.1, read on the forward strand.
AGTAACCTACTTCATGACTTGATAGGAAAACAAGTACATGTTTTCATTGATGATATACTGATCGTGGGAAGAACAAAACAAGAACACGAGAAAAACATCAGATTGGTCTTAGAGAGACTGAGGGACAATAACTTGAAATTTAAACTCGTAAAGTCCCAATTTTTTCAAACTAAGGTGACGTTCTTAGGTCATGACCTCACCCGAGAGGGCATGTCCCCTAGCCTCGATAAGGTAAAGGCCATAAGGAACCTAATACCACCTACAGTGCCCGCGAAAAGTATCCGATCACCCTTGAAATTTGTATTTTTTACATAAAAAACAATGTTTAAATGTATACTAACCTTATATTAGTATTTTGTCATCTGTCCTTTGGTTTGGATGACTTGTTCTAGACGTTTTGGCATGGATTTAATCAAGTTTTGACAAACTTCCACTGATATTTCCTTGCACCATACCTTTTTGATGGCCTCTTGTAATTTTTCGACTGAGCCAGTGTCGTGGCATTCAACCTTATTTTTTATTATTAGCCACAGATTTTCTATCGGATTGAGATCTGGACTATTACCAGGCCAATCCAAAATATCAAATTTATTGTCAGTAATCCATTTTGTCACTATTTTGGCCCTGTGACATGGTGCACCATCATGCATGTATGTTTTTGTCCTTTGGATTGCCATTGCCATTAGAAGTTTATCCTGTAGCATTGCTAAATACCGTGCACCATTCATAGTTGTGTTCTTCGGAAGAAAATATAAGTTTCCACGCCCATAGTAACCGAAACAACCCCAAACCATCACACTTGGAGGGTGTTTCATTGTCTTTAGGGTGTATTTAGGGTCCATCCTATTTGAGCCAATAGGCCGGCGAATCTTTTTTGGACAACTTCTGAATGTCAAAAATGTCGACTCATCGCTAAATAAAACCTTCTTCCAGTCATCAACAGTCCAATGAATGTATTTTTTACAAAATGCGACACGTTTTTACGCATTTTTTCATTAATGAACGGTTTCTTAGCAGCATGGCGAGATGGTAATCCGAGTTCTTTTTGGAGCCGCTCCTGGATAGTTCGTTCAGAAACACCAGATAACAAATTATTCATATTAAATTTTATTTCTTTCGCAGTTATTGTTGGGTTTTTCAATACTAAACGTTTCATAAGTTTGTCTGTTCGCGAATTTGTTTTTCTCGGTCTGCCAGATCGTTTTTAGGGACTGGCGTGGTTAGGCCACCATTGTTCTTAGCCCGTGAAACCCATAAATTAACGGTACTTTGGGATATGTTTAATTCCTTAGCTATCTGTCTCTGTGATTTCCCACATGCATGCAAAGCAACAATAGCACCTCGACAATCACTCTTAAGTTGTTTTTTAGCACACATTATATATAAATTTTATTTACACCACTTTCTGTAAAAAAAAAAAAAATCAAGAAATTTACACAAACAGTGAAATCTGACAAATTTGAGACACAGCCACCCGCAACGAAGGCTACCAGAACACTAATTTGAGAATGCGTTGGATAGCTCTCATATCAGCGACCAACCTCAAAGTTACCAGATGTCGCTAGAACAAATAGAAAGTGAATTACGTGTCTCTGAATATTAAGGGAAAATATTGTATTTTCTTGAGTGATCGGATACTTTTCGCGGGCACTGTACAACGGTGAAGGAGGTTCAGTCATTGTTAGGCCTAATAAATTACTATCGATGCTACATTAGTCATGCCGCTGAACTTTTGGCGCCAATCCATGCTTTGACGTGGAAAAAAGAAAAGTTTGAATAGACCGAGGACCGAGAACAAGCGTTGGAGAAAGTAAAGGAGGCAATTACTACTGAAACCCTATTAAGACATCCGAATCCGGACGCTCCATTTTATATACATACCGATGCATCTGAGAGAGCTAATGGAGCCGTCCTAATGCAGGAAAACGAGGAAGGTGAGTTAGTCCCCTTGGAATATTTCAGCAAAGGCTTTAACGATACCCAGAGGAGGTATTCGGTGATAGAAAAGGAAGAATTGAGTATCATTCTAGCATTAAATCATTTTCGCGATCTTATATTGGGATCTAAAATAATATTGCGAACTGACCACAAACCATTGATAAGTCTAGTCATCAGTCAATCTTCTAAGAAATTGACGAAATGGTTTACCACACTGTTGGAATTCGATTCAAGGTCGAATATGTTAAGGGAGAAAAGAACCTCATCGCTGATTTGATGAGCCGATGTGTGGCGGATGAGGAATAATCCGAATCCGAGGTTGAAGATTGCCCCGTAAACGCAATTACAAGAAGTCAACGACAAAATTTAGAAGTAGGAAGCGTACCCCTTCCGGGTACACTGGTAGAGAAAATTTTACAAGATGAGGAAACCCCCAAGGTCTCTGTGGAAGACATTCGTAAAGCCTTGAAAGAAGACCGACAATGCCAGGAAATTATACGTGGAAAGAAAAGCGAAAAATACAAGGTCAAGGAAGGACTAGTTTACTCAACCCGAATCTCCAAAGGTAAAGAATCCACCAGAATTTACCTCCCTGATGTGGAATTTCAAGGGAAAGCCCTAAGGCAATTTCATAATTCCACGACAAAGGTCCATACGGCCGAATGTACATAAAAGGGTGCGCGATATGTAACAAGTACAAGAATATTAATCCCAGAAAAGCCCCACTGGGGGATACCCCCATCGGAAACGAACCTTTAGATTGGGACTATGCTGACGTCGTGGGTCCTTTCCCCAGGTCAAGAGACCATTCGGCATATGTGTTGGTATTAATCGACGGGTTCACTAAGTTTGTGGAACTATACCCCCTCAAAGATAAGACCGCGAACTATCTTTGCGAACTATCGAAAAGGGAGAGAGAGTGTATATAAAAAGGACCCCTGTGCCAGGAGTACCAAAGGTTCTTCAACCTCCAAATAGTGGTCCCTCTCAGGTAGTTAAGAAACTAAATAACTACATGTATCTTATTAAAGACCCTGCTACAGCAAGACAAAAGGGTACATTTAAATAATATAAAAACTGAGGGAACCCCTGAACAAAAGAAAAGGAAAATAAACGAAACTGAAATTGCAGAAGAGAATGAAGAGATTGAAGACTATTTCTTACTGGATCTTACTGCAAAAAGGTACAGGTAGTGCTGAGCCTTTGAATCTATTTCTTAATGCCTATGGAAGAATTTTACTGGGGTTTATATACCCCAAAACTGCTAACATCATTGTTATTAAATGTTGAAAAGGCTGCATTATTTTTGCACAATATTTGAAAATAAAGTAAATCTTTTAGCTGTGGTAAGGTTTAAACGAATAAACAAGATATTTGAAGAAGAAGCCATATTTTTATCTTAAACCGCGGATTTTCAGATCTGATGTTATCATGATCTGCCAAGTTAACTAAAAGTGGAAATTGGACTATGCATCTTTACGCTGAAATATGCATATGAGTAAAATTTAAAGGTTTAAGATGTACAATTAAATGCTTAGGCAAGACATAATTTTATCTTTTATAACGAAAAGAGAATGTATACAAAATATGAACATTGCAAAGCTTAAGCAGGATCCCTTATTAAGCGAAATCTAAAAATAATTATTATGAGATTTTAAGAAGAACAGGTCACCAATTATTTGGCAAAGTAGAAAACAAATCAAAAATTTTATCCAAACTCGCGTTGGGCGATTTTGTTCCTTATGTAAAAATGAACACACACACGTACATACTTATGATTATAGGCATTATATAAAGTTAAATATGTACAATTTTCGAGAATAAAACAACTGAAGAAATGCTAACAACCTTGGAGGAAAAAACGCTGAGAATTTTAGAAAAATATGCTCCGAAATCACAGCCAAAAGGAAAGAGGCGCTGGCTAGAGAGGCAAAAGAAAAGACTATTCCGCAAAAGAGAGTGGAGGCGAAGTTAGGTAACTGCGGATATATTGACAGGAAAGCAATAAAAGAAAAACTGGAGGGTATCGATAGGGAAATACAAGCCCTGATTAAGGACCATACAGAGAGGCAAGAGGAAAAGGCGGTAGAAGCAATAAAGGAAAATCCAAAATACTTCTATAGCTATGCAAAAAGGAAAACAAAAACGCGCGCCGCTAATGGGCCCTTAAGGATGGGAAATAATGAACTAACCGACGATCCAAAAGAAATATCTGATATATTGAGAGCTCAATATGAATCAGTTTTCAGTATCGCAAAAAGTGACAAAGCGATACCTGATATAAATGCATTCTTTGAAGAGGAATTGCAAGGAGAATATATAACAGACTTTGATTTTACACGAGAAGATGTAGCGAGAGCTATAGGACAAATGAAACCACATTCAGCTGCAGGTCCGGATAATTGGAAAGCATTATTGATTAAAAACTGTAAAAATGAAATAGCTACACCTTTATACTGGATATGGAGAAGATCCCTAGACACTGGGGAAATACCGAGCATCTTGAAAAGAGCAAACATTGTCCCTATATATAAAGGAGGGGATAGATCTCAAGCAAAGAACTATAGACCAGTGTCATTGACGTCCCACCTCACCAATGTATTTGAAAGAATAGTTAGAGAGAATATTTATGATTTCCTGGAGACACGGGAAAGATTCAACGAAAATCAGCATGGATTCCGATCAGGTAGATCATGCCTATCACAACTAATAGAACACTACAACAATATCCTAGATGCATTGGAAGGCAATGACAACTACGATATTATATACACAGATTTTGCTAAAGCTTTCGATAAATGTGACCATGGTATAATAACATAAAATTAAATATATGGGAATAACAGGCAAAGTGGGAAAATGGATCTACAACTTCCTTATACATCGTCTGCAGGTCGTCAAAATTCAAGGTATATCATCATCAGAATCGGAAGTACGCAGCTCAGTACCACAAGGAACGGTACTGGCCCCACTCCTGTTCATTATCATGCTAACAGACATAGACAACAGAGTTAACAGCAGCAGTATAGTAACATCCTTTGGAGACGATACAAAGATCAGCAGAAAAATCAGCGGTGTACATGACGTGGAGGCCTTGCAGAGGGACACGAACAAAATATACAAATGGTCAGAAGACAACAACATGTCATTCAACGCCGAGAAATTTAAGCTCTTGAGATATGGTAGAAAAGAAGAACTTAAACAGACTGCATATTATGCTCCAGATAGACAGGAAATTCAGAGAATCACGAAAGCGATTGATCTCGGGATAATAATGACAGATGATGCGAAATTTGAAACACAAAATCAGATAGCGATAAATAAAGCAAAAAGAGTCGCCGGACAGGTACTAAGAACGTTCAAGAGAAGGGACAGGACAGTAATGATTCCCCTGCTAAAAACACTGATCATACCAAAACTTGAATACTGCTCAGTTTTGACGTCCCCATATAAAAAGGAAGAAACTAATAAACTAGAAGAAACACAAAGGCATTTCACAGCCAAGATTGATGGCTGCAAAGAACTCAACTACTGGGAAAGACTACGTAAACTAAATCTGTACTCACTGGAAAGAAGAGAGAGGTACATCATAATCTACATATGGAAAATAATCGAAAAACTGGTACCAAACCTAAAACTAAACCCAATTACCATCCAAACAACACTGGAAAATAGGAAAGGCAGACTGTGTAGTGTTCCCAAATTAAAGGCCCGACAAGGGACACCTTCAACCCAGAAGGAAAATAGCTTGGTTGTCAGGGGGCCAAGACTTTTCAACCAGCTTCCTAAGGACCTCAGAAAGTTGAAGTCTTCAAGAAAAGACTGGATGCCTGGCTGAGGACAGTACCAGATGAGCCGGGCGTGTCTGGCTATGTACGGTGGAGAGCACGAGAAAGCAACTCGCTCCTCCACCAGGCCAGACCTAGAGACGTGGCCACCAGCTTGACCTCCGTGTGAAGAGAGACCAACGCACGAAACAACATAAGGTTCAAAAGGTAAGGTATACGAATATACAGGAATATATAAATAGATGAACCATATAACACATAAATTTTAAAATGGATACAAACTATATAAATGAATACAAGAATTACATGAAGAATAAGATAGTATAGGAATATGGGAATTATTTATGGTTCATTTTTACATATATATATATATATATATATAGGTACGTGTACATATATATATATGTATAGGTACGTGTATATATATATATATATATATATATATATATATATATATATATATATATGTATAGGTACGTGTGTATATATATATATGCATAGGTACGTGTATATATATATATATATGTATAGGTACGTGTATATATATATATATATATATATATATATATAACTGCATGACCACGCAGTATATTAATGTATAGAAACGACGTAAGTATAGAGGAGCGTTCTGCACACGAGGAAGAGAAATAACGAACAAATGAAAAATGAGGTGACCGTCCGGAAATCGAACCCAGAATCTTCCGATTGCCGGTCAGATATGCTATCCACTACACCTCTGGCCTCCATCAGTCAGAAGTCGAAATTCTCATACATAGGGCAGAAACCAATGCCCTGAGAGGGCACCCTCGCAAATCTTGAATATGTACATTTAACTGCAATGACCACGCAGTATATTAATGTATAAAAACGACGTAAGTATAGAGGAGCGTTCTGCAC
>JAJOZX010002200.1:225000-237500 GCA_023014485.1 Bathynomus jamesi
TATGGTGTTCATTATAACTATGGTGTTTGTGTTATATTATATTAAATATTATAACTAAATTTATTGAAATTTTATTTTGTATTATAGTATACAAAAAAATTAAATATGTATTCTCAAAATAAACGTTATCATTTACTGTCCACCTACATTTGGTTCACCCTATATATATATATGCACTAAAATCACAAAATAACACGTGACCTTATTAATAAGCAAACAACCACAGGAAAAGGAAACACAAAGTCCGAGCGCTTTCGTGATATATTCACATTATCAAGGAGGAACAGAAAATAGACGGAGATTACAAAGTAATGAGTTAAATAGACAAGCAAAAAAATTCACAATTGGCACCTCAATTAAAGGCCTTAAACCCTCTAAAGATTTTTTCAATTGATAACATAATCTGTAGGCAGCTAAATTACTAAATATAAAAAATATATACTGTATAGATGAAATTAGACAAAAAAAAACCAATACAGAGAACAAAAATTATTATAATGGTTATTAACACTAATATTTAATTAAAACAGGCAATTAATTGGCAAGAATTTAATGAAAAACAAATAGATAACGTAGATAACAAATAAAACATAATCTGTAGGCTGCTTAATTACTATACAGATGAAATTAGACAAAACACCAGTACAGAAAACAAAAAAAATTATTATAATTATTAACACTAATATTTAATTGAAGTAGGAAAAAATTAAGAGGCCCGAAATTAATGAAAACAAAGGGAAAGTTGCCATCGTCTTACAGATTATTACAAAATTTCACAAACAATCTGGAAAAAAAAAATTGTTTTCCCAACAAAACCCACTTCAAAAATCCAATAAACCCCCAGCAACAAAGATTATACACGAAAGAAATATTACAATTAAAATAGACACATAAGAATGTTAACAGTTCTTACAATAATATTTATTTATTTAACCAGGGCAAACCATTAAGAGGCAAAAAAAGTTAAGAAAACAGTAGGCCCATCGCCAGCTTACTAACAATGTACGAATCTAATTTGTACAACCCAGGGCTAATATTAAGGACCAAATCCGCATTATTCTTGATCACACTTGATTCCAATATATTTCTGCTAACAATAGATTTACTAAACTTAATTTGGAAGCATTTTTCCAATCAATGGGATGATTAGAATCTCTTACGTGAATGAAAATGGCGTTAGATTCCTGGCCACTTCTTATACTGTATTGATGCTGTTTAATACGTAACCAAGGGTCTTACCAGTTTGGCCAATGTAAAATTTATTACATATTGTGCAAGGGATTTTATATACACAACCATGTTCACTTAAAGGGGAGTTCTTAATCAATGAATTCTTAATTACATCTAAATTTTTGAACGCAATATTTACGTTAAAAGTCCTCAGCAGATTCGGCAGCTCAAGGAAATTTTCTCTGAATGGTAACACTAAAACATTTTTTGTGTTATAAGGAATCTTATCCTTTACTTCGTAGAAGGTTTTCTTTGCCATTTTTAAGGACTTATCTATGCAGTTCTTTGGGTATTTTAAATCAAAAGCAATTTTGTATATTTTACTAATTTCATCGTCAATAAACTCAGGGCTACAAATTCGTAGGCCTCTTAGAAACAAAGTAGAGAACGGATCGTTTTACATTAATGTGGTGATCAGAATAATAATGTATATAGGAACAATTATTAGTGGGTTTTCTGTAAATATTGTACTTAAACTTTTTTCCAGACCTATATATTAAAACATCTAAAAAAGGGATCGAAGAATCTTTTTCTATTTCAACTGTAAAATTGATAGAGAAGGGAATTAAATTATTAAGTTTGGGTAGGAATTCATTGAGATTTAAAGTCACTGGCCAAAGACAAAGAACATCATCTACATATCTAAACCATGGAACATAATTTGGCAGAATCTTCCTTAATAACTTACTTTCAAAAAACTCCATATATAAGTTACTCAAAATGGGGGAGAGAGGGTTTCCCATCGCCATACCAAATTTCTGTCTAAAATATTCATTATTGAACACAAATTTTGAGTCTACTATGCACAGCTTAATTAATTCTATAATTGTGGCCACAGGTAAAGGCAAATTATGCTTAACCAATTCTTCCGAAAGAAACACTAAAAGATCCTCCACCGGGACTCTTGTAAATAAAGCGGTAACATCAAAGCTTACCAATCTAAAATTGTAATTGACACTGATACTATTTAATTTTTCCACAAGGTCTACATTATTATTTATGTGTGATTGTGAAATTGTGCCAAGGAGAGGATTAAGAATGGAGACAAGCCATTTGGATACCTTATATGAGATAGATCCTATAGAACTAACAATAGGCCTTGCCGGATTATTTGGCTTATGAGTTTTAATCAGGCCATACATATAAGGTAATGACGGTGAAGTACTAACTGTTTAAGTAACATTTCATTCCCCTTCAAAAGTTGTTTAATTTTCTTGTTGAATGCACTGTTCACAGTTTCAAGGGGATTGTTCCTTAATTTCACGTAAGTGTCCGCATCATTCAACAGATCATACATTTTTCCTAGATAAACGTCTTTATTGAGGATCACTAAGGCATTTGATTTATCAGCTTTGGTTATATGTAGATTCTGATCTTTTCTTAAAGCTACATAAGAGTCGAAAAACCTCTGTGGACAATTTGGAATAGAGGGTTTAGACATAGCACTATATACTATACCTTTACAAATATTCACATCCTCTATAGGTAAATCATTATATTTTTCTAAATTACAGAAAGCCTTAGCTATTTTACATAGTCCACCTCCTTTTTAGCTGCTGAAAAATTTATTCCATATCCAAGAGCCGTAACCATATTTTTATTTAACACTTTATCTGATAGATTTATCACAAAACGGGGTTAGCATCCTTAGTCCAATCACTTCTTTCAATTAGAATTTGTAATTTAATATCCATTTCCTTTCCACTACACTACATTCTCTTCTAAGTTTGTTATAACAATAGTCCAGTAACCGTTGTTTCCATTCAGGTGGAATTGCCATATCAAAACTATATCTTCTCGCCCTAGTAACTTTAAAAGTTTCTTCGACTTCAATCTTAGTAATTTCTATATGCTTCTGCAACACTATTCTCTGGAATTCATCGAAGGGGCGTTCTCTCAGATTCAAAAGTCTATTAGGGAGTAAAGAGGTGGGGAGAACTTGTTCAATTAGACATCTTCTTAGAAATATCAGGTGAACCTTTCGCTTGTGTGACTTAACTAAAGAAGAACAAAAAGTAGAAAAAACAGTGCTAGGCCAGGGAAGAGCAAAGAGAAGGTCTCGAAGTGGCGCGTGGTATCCATTATGCACAAATCACAAAATAACACGTGACCTTATTAATAAGCAAACAACACAAGGAAAAGGAAACACAAAGTCCGAGCGCTTTCGTGATATATTCACATTATCAAGGAGGAACAGAAAATAGACGGAGATTACAAAGTAATGAGTTAAATAGACAAGCAAAAAATTCACAATTGGCACCTCAATTAAAGGCCTTAAAGCCCTCTAAAGATTTTTTTCAATTGATAACATAATCTGTAGGCAGCTAAATTACTGAATATAAAAAATATATACTGTATAGATGAAATTAGACAAAAACCAATACAGAGAACAAAAATTATTATAATGGTTATTAACACTAATATTTAATTAAAACAGCAATTAATTGGCAAGAATTTAATGAAAAACAAATAGATAACGTAGATAACAAATAAAACATAATCTGTAGGCTGCTAATTACTATACAGATGAAATTAGACAAAACACCAGTACAGAAAACAAAAAATTATTATAATGGTTATTAACACTAATATTTAATTGAAGTAGGAAAAAATTAAGAGGCCCGAAATTAATGAAAACAAAGGGAAAGTTGCCATCGTCTTACAGATTATTACAAAATTTCTACAAACATCTGGAAAAAAATTGTTTTCCCAACAGCAACCCACTTCAAAATCCAATAAACCCCCAGCAACAAAGATTATACACGAAAGAAATATTACAATTAAAATAGACACATAAGAATGTTAACAGTTCTTACAATAATATTTATTTATTTAACCAGGGCAAACCATTAAGAGGCAAAAAAGCAGTTAAGAAAACAGTAGGCCCATCGCCAGCTTTACTGACAATGTACGAATCTAATTTGTACAACCCAGGGCTAATATTAAGGACCAAATCCGCATTATTCTTGATCACACTTGATTCCAATATATTTCTGCTAACAGTAGATTTACTAAACCTTAATTTGGAAGCATTTTTCCAATCAATGGGATGATTAGTATCTCTTACGTGAATGAAAATGGCGTTAGATTCCTGGCCACTTCTTATACTGTATTGATGCTGTTTAATACGTAACTCAAGCGTCTTACCAGTTTGGCCAATGTAAAATTTATTACATATTGTGCAAGGGATTTTATATACACAACCATGTTCACTTAAAGGGGAGTTCTTACTCAATGAATTCTTAATTACATCTAAATTTTTTAACGCAATATTTACGTTAAAAGTCCTCAGCAGATTCGCCCTGGTTAAATAAATAAATATTATTGTAAGAACTGTTAACATTCTTATGTGTCTATTTTAATTGTAATATTTCTTTCGTGTATAATCTTTGGTTGCTGGGGGGTTTATTGGACTTTTGAACTGGGTTGCTTTTGGGAAAACAATTTTTTTCCAGACTGTTTGTAGAAATTTTGTAATAATCTGTAAGACGATGGCAACTTTCCCTTTGTTTTCATTAATTTCGGGCCTCTTAATTTCCTACTTCAATTAAATATTAGTGTTAATAACCATTATAATAATTTTTGTTTTCTGTACTGGTGTTTTGTCTAATTTCATCTGTATAGTAATTTAGCAGCCTACAGATTATGTTATATATTTGTTATCTACGTTATCTATTGGTTTTTCATTAAATTCTTGCCAATTAATTGCCTGTTTTAATTAAATATTAGTGTTAATAACCATTATAATAATTTTTGTTCTCTGTATTGGTTTTTTTGTCTAATTTCATCTATACAGTATACTTCTTTTTTTATATTTAGTAATTTAGCTGCCTACAGATTATGTTATCAATTGAAAAAATCTTTAGAGGGCTTTAAGGCCTTTAATTTGAGGTGCCGATTGTGAATTTTTTGCTTGTCTATTTAACTCATTTACTTTGTAATCTCCGTCTATTTTCTGTTCTTCCTTGATAATGTGAATATATCACGAAAGCGCTCTGACTCTGTGTTTCCTTTTCCCTGTGGTTGTTTGCTTATATATATATGTATATATATATATATAATTATATATATATATGAAAATTATTTCACGAAAGTAACACGTGAAAAATATTTATGATGAATAAAACCACGAAGGAAAGGAAACACAAAAAGGTGCTCAAGCGCTTTCGTCTAATGACATCCTCAGGAACACTGAAGTACATAAAAGGTTACGGCCTATATATAGGTTACATAAAGAAAAAAAAATAAATAAATAAATAACATACATACACACAAACATATATATATTATAATAATATTTAGGAGAAATCCAATGACAAGGAGAAATGTAAATGCCATGAAAAGTCTTCTTTAATGCGCAACGTTTCGAGCAATACGCTCATCTTCAGGCTGTTTAATAACAATGTGAAATTAAAATCAATATTGAATGAAAAACAAAACAGAAAATTTCTATAACCTATTCGTAAGACAAATTTTAAAAGACTGAGAAAAGAGGGTTAAATTTAAGTTATACAGATTTACAATAAAAAATTAAGAAGTTATTTTTAAATACATGTAGTAAATGTGAAATTAATACACTGGAAAAATTACCAATAGTACACTGAACAATGGAACTATCTACCTTACACTGCAGTAAGTGTAATCATTGGATTTCTCCTAATATTAAATTGAAGCTCTGTAGAAGCAACCCGCATGATTATAATATATATATATATATATATATATATATATATATATATATATACATATCTACACACACACACACACATCATATATATATATATATATATATATATATATATATATATATATATATGCAATAAACGGAGAAGTAAAAATTAAAATTAAAATTAAAGGATTAACAAAGAGGCATGCAGATTTGTAAGGAAAACAGGCATTATCTATAAAATTGGGTGTAAACAATGTGATTCCTTTTACATAGGTCAGACGGGAAAGGATTTGCACACACGTATAAAACAGCATCAATATTCCGTTAGAACAGGACAGTTGTCCAGTGCTCTTTTTGTCCATTTGTCAGAGTTATCCCACTGTATTGATTGGAATAATGCTTCAGTTTTATTTCACTCTAGCAACATTGTTAGTAGAAATATTCTTGAGTCTGCCATTATCCAACTTTCAAATAACTTCAACATAAGCAAAGGTCTTTTTCAACTCGATCCTGTTGTTTTGAATTCCTTCAAAACAGATTTAGATAAAAAGGGTAGGACGCTAAATCTTTGGTAAACTTGTATGCTACTTTATTAACTTTTAATCTTAATTTTATTTTATATATATCGAAACTTGACTATAAAAGGCAAAGTGTTAAAACCCGGGCAGATTTCCAGTATAAAATTTGTATTTTTATAATTCATTTGATCTTGTGCTAAAAATCGATATTTTTCCTTACAAATTTGTATGCCTCTTGTTAATCCTTTAATTTTTAATTTTATTTTTACTTCTCCGTTTATTGCTATATATATATATATAATATATATAATGTGTGTGTAGATATGTATATATATATATATATATATGTTTGTGTGTATGTATGTTATTTATTTATTTATTTTTTCTTTCTGTAACCTATATATAGGCCGTAACCTTTTATGTACTTCAGTGTTCCTGAGGATGTCATTAGACGAAAGCGCTTGAGCACCTTTTTGTGTTTTATTCATCATATGGTTTTATTCATCATATAATATATATATATATATATATATATATATATATATACACAATATATGCGAGTATGTAGAAGAATTACGGCATTTGGAAGAGTGAGGCCCATGGTGTAATGGTATCGCGTCTGACCGGCAATCGGAAGATCCCGGGTTCGATTCCCAGGTGGTTACCTCATTTTTTCATTTGTTTCGTTCTCTCTCTCTCGTCTTGCGCGGATATCTCCTACAAGCGTCGTTCTTTACGTTATTTATACTGCGTGTTCTTTGCAGTTGAATGTATATAATGTTACGGCATGCGGGAGGTGCCCCTTGGGGCATTGGTTTCTGCGAGTAGTAGAAGAATTACGGCATTTGGAAGAGTGAGGCCATGGTGTAATGGTATCGCGTCTGACCGGCAATCGGAAGATCCCGGGTTCGATTCCAGGTGGTTACCTCATTTTTTCATTTGTTTCGTTCTCTCTCTCTCGTCTTGCGCGGAATATCTCCTATACAAGCGTCGTTCTTTACGTTATTTATACTGCGTGTTCTTTGCAGTTGAATGTATATATATATATATATATACATACCAGGGGCACTCAATATATTTTGCCCATCCTTTTTTCTTGGCTAAATAATAGGCCATGGGGTTGAAATGTCTTTTGGGCCGTAAGTTTGAGCTTTCTGCGCTTCACATAACGGGATTTTTCGAGTTTGAACCTTCCCTCCTTGTATAAAACCGCTTTTAAACGCCCTTGTATAAAACCGATGGTTAACGCAGTTTCGAACATGGCGTCTGACAGTGATGTCGGTCGTAAACAGAGAGCTGTTATCGAGTCCTTAACCGCAGAGAAAGAAACAGTTGGAAATATTCACAAACGCCTACAAAACGTTTATGTAGATGCTGTTGTTGATCAAAGCACAGTTGGACGCTGGTCTAAACGTGTGCAATCATCGGAGAGAGGGAGAGCTTGCCTCGATGATGTACCACGCAGCGGTCGCCCGGCATTGGCTGTCACATACACTGTACATCGTGCTAACAGCATCATTCGATCAAATCGGCGTGTCACATACAAAGAGCTATCACTAGAGCTATGAATTAATGAAGGAAGTGTGAATACGATAGTTCAGCAACTGGGATACTTAAAAGTGTGTTCACGGTTTGTTCCTCGCGAACTGACTGAAGATCACAAAGCCCAAAGAAAAGAAATTGCTTCCGAGTCGTTGGTTAGATCCGAGACAGAAGGGGATGACTTCCTTTCACGAATTGTGACTGGGGATGAGAATTGGGTGCACCACTTTGAACCTGAAACAAAACGCCAATCCATGGAGTGGCATCACGCAGACTCCCCACGCAAGAAAAAGTTCAAAATGGCTCCCTCTGCAGGAAAGGTTATGGCCACCATCTTCTGGAACATGAAAGGGGTGATTCTGGTGGACATTATGAAGAAAGGATAAACAATCAACTCAGAGGCATATATTTCTACGCTACAGAGACTCAAGAGACGTATAAAGCTAGTTCGACAGGAGAGAAAACTGGAAGACATCCTTCTTTTGTACAATAACACTAGGCAACAAAGATTTTGTTACAGAAGACCAAATAGGTGCTCCTAGCTAATTTCGGTATGCTGATTTCAAATCTATAATTAGATTTTTTCTATCACGTCTAGATTTTGTGTAAAATGCAAATCACTTTTAGTAAAATTTTCTACCACGTCCAGATTTTGGTTTTAATCGGCTTAATGCCAGTAATATGAAACTTGCTTTTCAAGGTTAAAGCAATTTTTTTTGCCAACTATATACAAATTCGAACAATTTTGCTAAATAAAATTTATCCCGAGTCGCTACGTGACAGTCAAGCAGAACGGTTGTTGAAGCTCTCTGCTGATGAGCAAGTGACAGGTTGTGGTGACTTGTGTGTTTTTATAGCATTTGTTTTGTACTACGGTGTGTATTTCTTTTTATTTTGCACATCGTAATAATTACTTTCTACGTTTTTTCAGATATTGTATGGTAATTCAAAATGGCATCAAATAGACGTGCTTGTGTAAATCACCAAGACAACTTCTGCTTTGTCTGTGGACAATATACACCTAAGCCACAACGTAGAAACATAACAACAAAGATTAAACTTGCCTACAAGTGTTATTTTGACTGTAAGTTAGGAGACCAACAGAGGACTGGCACCACATATTTGCTGTGCACAGTGCAATGCAATGTTAATAGCTTGGATGAATGGTAAAAGAAAAGCTATGCCGTTCTCAGTCCCCATGGTTTGGCGTGAGCCGAAAAATCACTTCAATGATTGTTATTTTTGTTTGACAAAGATTGCTGGTTTCACAAAGAAAAACAAATCAAAGATCACGTACCCAAACTGCGAATCAGCAATGAAACCAGTACCACATGATGAAACAAATCCACCACCAGTTCCACCAGCAACGATAACAGACAGCAGTTCATCTGAAGATTCTGCTAGTGATATAGAAACAGGGAAAGATGGCATATATGTTCCAGATGCAAATATTTCCCACATTTGTTAAGTCAAGCGGAGTTAAATGACTTAGTGCGCGATTTGGAATTACCAAAAGAAAAGGCAGAGTTGCTTGGTTCAAGACTTCAAGAATTTAATCTTCTCCAACCAAACACCAAAGTTTCTCATTTCCGCCATCGCCATTTGCAGTTTTCATCATTTTACTTACAGGAAGAAAACGTTTGTTTCTGCCACGATATCAGTGGTCTGATGCAAGGGATTGGCTGTCGCTATGATCCAAAAGAATGGAGACTGTTCATTGACTCTAGTAAAGCTAGCCTTAAAGCTGTATTACTGCACAACGGCAATGAAAAACCTTCAATACCTGTAGCACATGCCACTGGCCTTAATGAGACTTATGAATCGATGAAACTGCTGCTAAGACTCATCAAATATAAGGACCACACATGGAATATTTGTGGCGACCTTAAAGTTGTATCATTACTTCTTGGGTTACAGTTGGGCTACACAAAGCATATGTGCTTTTTGTGTCTATGGAACAGCAGAGATGACAAGAACCACTACAAAAAACATGATTGGCCATCTACAACTGAACATGTTGTTGGTAAATACAATGTGAAACACCCAGCACTTATTGACCCTCAGAAAGTACATCTTCCACCACTTCACATTAAACTTGGCCTTATGAAAAATTTCGTGAAGGGTATGGATCATCAAGGTAGTGGTTTCCAATATTTAAAGGATAAATTCAAAGGAATATTGACAGATGCTAAGCTAGAAGCTGGAGTTTTCACTGGACCACAGATCCGCAGTGTCATCCACGACTCATCGTTTCCATCTAACCTAAATGAGAATGAACTAGGAGCATGGACATCTTTCGTTGAAGTTGTCAAAAATTTTCTTGGAAACCACAAAGCTGAAAACCACCGTAAACTCGTAGAAAACATGCTTAAATCTTATGAAATAATGGGATGCAGAATGTCTTTGAAAATTCATTTTTTACATTCTCATCTTGACTTCTTCCCGGCCAACCTTGGGGCTGTAAGTGACGAGCATGGTGAGCGCTTCCACCAACAGATCTCAGTTATGGAAAACAGATACCAAGGTAATTTCAACCCAAATATGATGGGAGATTATTGTTGGTTCCTGCAGAAGGAGAGCTCGTCATCCTACAAGCGACAAAGGAAGAGGACACACCAAAGTTTCACTTAAGAACAGGAATTTGCCTTTCAGTAGTAACAACAAAATACTAACGCGCTAAGTATGCTTAACATAAAACGTGGCACGGAAAAGTAGCTTAAGACGGCTTTCGTAATAGAAGCGGGTGAGAAAAAAAATGAAAAATAGGGGTTTTCGGTTACACAAAATCTGGACGTGATAGAGAAATTTTGATATCAGATCTGAAATCAGCATCAGCGCTTTAGTAGGAATCAGTAGTTCACGTGTCTGTAACAAAAAAAAAGTTGAAATTTGTTGCCTAGTGTAATGCAAGACCACACAACAGTTTGCAAACAAGAGGGGCCATCACAAAAATGCGCTTCACTCTGTTACCCCACCCTCCCAGATCTGGCACCTTCAGACTTCCATTTGTTTGGGCCAATGAAGGATGCTATTCGTGGAAGAAAGTTTCAGAGTGACGATGAGGTTGTTGAGGAGGTTAAGAGGTGGCTCCAGCGGACTTGTACCAGCAAGAAATAAAGGCCGTTGTTTCGAGGTGGAAGAAAGCCGTAGAAAAGGATGATACTATGTGGAAAAATAAAAACTTGCAAGAAGGTATGTAACTACTTGTGTACAAAATTTCTGGAACTTACAAGGAAACTTGAAAAGGAAAAAAAGGTGCAGCAAAATATATTGAGTGGCCCTCGTGTATATATATATATTTTAGTGGTGGACAGGATATCCGCATCCGCATTATTTTTAACATCCGCATCCGCACTTCTGACTGCGGATGTTATGCGGATATTACCTCTAATAAATTATGCAATTTACAATTAAATTAGCTTATAAAGTAGTTTATAAGGCCCAGTCGTGCACATTTCATGTAAAGTATTAATTACACTGCCCAACACCAATTTTGCTGATTTAATTCTAACACCTGTTTTTAGGTAACTTTGGTGTGCTGATTTAAAAAATCACCTTAGTTTTTGCCTATCACGTCAGGTTTTCGAGCAATCAAATACGGATATTTTGGAGATATCGCATTTTGGCAGGGTTATGCCCAATTTTTTTTCTTTTCAAAAAATAAGTTTCTACACACTCAGAATCAGCATGGAAAAGTAAACAATTGCGCAGGGAGTGAACTTTAATATATAATGGTAATATTGACAAAGTGATTAAAAGTGGTGTTTAAATAAGCAAAAAATTAATCCATGATCATGACGTCACGCTCACACCTGGGGAAATCACAGGTACCCAAGATTTTAACATGTTGTACATCACCTTTAGATTTAATGCACAGATATGCGTATTCCACAGATAAAATTTTAACAGCAAAACAGCTGTTAACAGGTCTCAAAAATCATCAATTTTGATAAGCGCCCTTCATGGATCACCCAGGCATATTGCATTGCACGAAAACCTGATGTGATTGACAAAATCTAAGGTGATATTTAAATCAGAATATCAATATTATCCAGAAACAGGTCTTAGAATTAAATCATCAGCAAACAATTTTTTTTTGTTGGGCAGTGTTATTAATGAACAAACAAATATATAAACCTCAAAATATAAATACCTGGTAACACAGAAATTGAATGAAACTTGTTTCATTGAATTTTCTGTGGCTAAACTCTTGAGAAAGTTATTTTTATCATAATGAAAACATTAATATTAATTTTAATTCTTATGCATTGCCTGCCATAATAATAATATCACGACATTTGAAAAATTATGTCATATATTTATAATTCTATATTATATTGATAGATTAACTAAATATCCGCAGCCACATCCGCATCCGGGGATATTGAAATTAAAGATCCGCATCCGCATCAGCAGATGTTGAAAAACTGACATCCGGTCCACCACTAATACAGGGCGTCCCAAAAAAACGTATACACACTTTAACAGCTGATAGCTCAATTGATGTTTCTTTCTTTCCAAGTTAAACCCATTAGAATTAA